>JAOTQJ010000111.1:26439879-26457742 GCA_025642045.1 Solanum sejunctum | reverse complement strand
AATTTTCTTCTACGAAAAATTATACTATTTATATATAATTTAAATAATTTTTTTTTTTATATATATATATATATATATATATATATATATATATATAGTAAATGTCAAACCTCATTTAATAAGTTTATGTATCTACTTTTTTAAATTTTAAACTCCCTTAAGGATAATCTTGACTCTGCTATTGATGGTGAGAGGGTGGGGTGGGGGTTGAATGTGACATTTGTATACTAATCTAGTGTAGTAGTGTAGTAGTGTAGTTAAGTATCTTTTGTCAAAAAATTATATAATAAAATATATAGGTTATCCTCCATAATATTTTTTGCTTTGTGAGTAATCTCATGCTACAAATGTTATACATTATGCTAAAATATTTATACGTTAATCAGGCAAGGTTAAACTATTATGAACATATAAAAAACAAAATACCATGATAATAGTAACGAGCTCATGTTATATTATTCCTCATATAGTTTATATTATTATTGTTATTTATCTCATAATAATTTATATATTTTAATTCCTGCATAATTAATGCATGGATTAAACAACTTGAATACACGCGCATGTATATATATACATATATATTAAGGAGTTGTGCTAGAGTGTAATATAGATATATGCTTTCATTCTTTGCTATTGGTCTCGTATCTAAATTTTGAATATGAAGTTATCTTTATTTGAAAATATTATATTTTATATAAAATATAAAATTTCTCATCTTGAATTTAGATTTATATAAATATCGAACGTCAAATAAAAAATTAATAAATAATCAAATATGTGTACTACACTTTGGATTATTAAGTCCTTGTTGTGTGGTTGGAAGAGGGGTCCAATTACCAGGCTGTCAATATGATTTTCCCTATCATACCTTCCATTCACTTTATGTCTCTTTCTTTCAACTTAAGCAGCAAATTTATGATAAATAAATAAAATAAAATAAATATAAAAGATTGAATAACCAACTTCATCATTTTGCTTTCACCAACTATATCTTTTAAATCCTCATTTTATCAAATCTATTGTAATCTTTCAAAGAATATCTCAAGATTTCTACTTAAAAATGTGTCTATATCAAGTACATAGATTTGGATTATAGCAAAAGTGATTTGCTTATTGTCAAAGTAATTTTGCTTAGCATTATTTTATTAAAGCACAATTTACTCTAATAAGACATTAATTAGTACTAGCTACTTTAACAATATCATTATTGAATTTGATTTTGTAAATCATGTTATAATCAAAGATCAAATAAGATAGGGGAATCTTGATAAATATTCTCATACCTACATTTATTTCCTTTTTTTTATGTAATTGAGAAACCTTGAGGGCCATTGATATGCATTTCAAAACTAGGGGTTCAATGGACTAGCTCATTTACCCTTTTCTACGGAAATACAAGGTTTTATAGTTGAAATAACACTAACCAGATACTTTTTTGCCATATGATTGCAAAATAATCATTATCATTATTCATCTTGTCACATAATCTCATCTACGGACCATACCTACGTCCCATTGAGCCTCATTTTATACTTCTTGAATCTCATCTACGGACCATAACTACAACTTGTAAAGCCAAGCCCGATGGGGGCTACGGCGAAACATTCTCGAAAAATTATATGAGTGGGTCTGTAACGAGCTCGGGAAGAGGCCCAAGTGGCCCGGCGACGGCCGGGATGCCTGGTAGGATTTTATAGGCCAAGGAACAGGAAACATGTGATTTCGACAGCTTTTTGTGGGTGTTAGTCCACGGATTCAAGCGCTGCAGGGGGGTCCAGTGCAACATTCCCAAAAAATCATACAAGGGGATTCGCAATGAGCTCAGGAAGAGGCTCGACGATGGCGGGGGACGCCAGGCAAGAATTTATGGGCCAAGGACCAGGAAATAAGTGATTTTAGTAATTTTCTATGTGTGTTTGCCCGCGAATTCTGAGGTTGCATAGGGCTCCGACGAAAGATTTTTGAAAAATCATACGGGTAGGTTCGCAATGAGCCTGACAAGAGGCCTAGGTGGCCCAATGGCATTGGCGGAGGCCTAGTACAATTTTATGGGCTAAGGAAGAGGAAACATGCGATTTTGACAGTTTTTTGTGGGTGTTAGCAACGGATTCTGGGGATGCATGGGGCTCCGGTGCAAGATTCTGAAAAAATCATATGGATGGATCCGCAACGAGCCCGACAAGAGGTCTAGGTGGCCCGACAACGTTGGCGGAAGCTTGGTAGGATTTTATGGGCCAAGGAACAGGAAACATACTATTTTGACAGTTTTCTATGGGTGTTAGCCAACGGATTCTGGGACTGCATGGGGCTCTGGTGCAAGATTCCCAAGAAATCATACGAGTAGGTCCGCAACGAGTCTGGAAAAAGGCCCAGGTGGCCCGGTGGTGGGGGACGTTTGCCAGGATTTTATGGGCCAAGGAATAGGAAGCAGGTGATTTCTGTACTTTTCTATGGGTGTTAGCCCATGCATTCCGGCGCTACAGGGTTGTCCGGTGCAGTATTCTCAAAATAAAATATGAGTGGATCCACAACTAGCCCAGCAATAGTCCCAGGTGGCTCGGCTGCAGCGGGAGATGCCATATAGGATTTTAAGGGCCAACGAACAGGAAACAGACAATTTCAGCAGTTTTCTGTGGGTGTTAGCCCATGGATTCTGGCGCTCCGAAGGGGGGTCCAGTGCAACTTTCCCCCAAAATTATACGAATGGGTTCACAATGAACCTGGTAATAGGCCCAGGTGGCCCGGTGGCGGGGGACGCCTAGTAGGATTTTATGGGCCAAGGAACAGAAAACATGCGATTTTGACAGTTTTTTTGTGAGTGTTAGCCCACGAATTCTGGCACTGCAAGGGGGGTCTAATGCAACATTCCAGAAAAATCATACGAATGGGTCCGTAATCAGCCCAAAAAAGGCCTAGGTAGCCCAACGACGACGACGGATGCCTGGTAGGATTTTACGGGCTAAGGAATAGGAAACTAGCAATTTTGGTAGTTTTCTATGGATGTTAGCCCACCGATTCTGGCGCTGTTGGGGAGTCCAGTGCAACATTCTCAAAAATTCATACGAGTGGGTCTGCAACGAGCTTAGAAAAAGGCCTACGTGGCTCGACTACAGCGGGAGATGCCTGGTAGGATTTTATGGACCATGAAACAGGAAACAGGCGATTTCGGCAATATTCTGTGGGTGTTAGCCCACAGGTTCTGGCGCTGCAGGAGGGTCTGGTGCAACATTATCAAAAATTATACGGGTGGCTCCATAACGAGTCCGAGAAGAGGCACAGGTTAGACAACGACGACGGTGGATGCCTGGTAGAATTTTTTGGGTCAAGCAACAGGAAACAAACAATTTTGACATTTTTGCTTAGGTGTGTTAGCCCATGGATTCTGGTGCTGCTGGGGGGTTCGGATCAACATTCCAAAAAAATTATACGAGTGGGTCTGCAAAGAACCTAGGAAGACGCCCAGGTGGCCCGAGGATCCCAAGTAACACTTGGTAGGATTTTATGGGCTAAGAAAGAGGAAACAAATGATTTCGGTAGTTTTCTGTGGGTTTTAGCCCACGGATTCTAAGCAATGCAATGGGTCTAACGTAAACTCTCAAAAACTCAACCAAGTCGTTTCACAACGAGCCAGAGAAGAGGCCCAGGTGGTCCGCCAGCAACGGGGGATGCCTGGGAGGATTTTATGGGCCAAGAAATAGGAAACAAGCGATTTCGGTAGTTTTCTGTGGGTGTTAGCCCATTGATTTTGACACTGCATAGGGGTCCGGTGCAACATCCAAAAATAATTATATGAGTGGATCCTCAACAAGCCCGGGAAGAGGCCCAGGTGGCCTAGTGATGGCGGGAGATGCCTGGTAGGATTTTATTGGCCAAGAAAATGGAAACTTGCGATTTTAGTAGTTTTCTGTTGGTATTAGCCCACAGATTTTGGCGCTGAAGGGGGTCAGTGCAACATTCCCTAAAAATGGTAAGAGTGGGTCCGCAACGAGCTCGGGCAGAGGCCTAGGTGATAGTACGACGACGGGGGATGCGTGGTAGGATTTTATGGGCTAAGGAACAGAAAACAGGCGATTTTGGCAATTTTCTGTAGGTGTTAGCCTGCGAATTCTGGCGATGTAGGGGGGTCTGACGTAACATTCTCGAAAAATCATACGAGTGGGTCTGCACGAGCCCAAGAAGAGGCCCAAGTAGCCCAGCAGCAGTGGGGCATGCCTTGTAGGATTTTATAGACCATGGAATAGAAAACAGGTGATTTTGGTCATTTTCTGTAGGGTGTTAGCCCAAGAATTTTGGCGCTGCAGGGGGTCCGACGCAACATTCTTGAAAAATCATACGAGTGGGTCCGAAATGAGCTCAAGGGGAGGCTCAGGTAGCCAGACGACAGCGGGGGACCCATGGTAGGATTTCATAGGCTAAGGAAAAGGAAACAGGCGATTTTGGCAGTTTTCTGTGGGTGTTATCCCACGAAATCTGTCGCTAAAGGAGGTGCGGCGCAACATTCTAAAAAAATCATGTGAGTGGGTCCGCAAAGAGGCCCAGGTAGCCCGACAGCGACGGGAAACACCTGGTAGAATTTTATGGGCCAAGGAACAAGAAACGAGCGATTTCGCTAGTTTTTTGTTCGTGTTAGCCCACGATTTCTAGTGTAGCACGGGGTCTTGCGCAACATTCTCAAAAAATCATATGAGTAGGTCCGCAATGAGCTTGAAAAGAGGCCTTGATGGCCCGGCGACAGCGGGGGACGCCTGGTAGGATATTATTAGCTAAAAATAGAAAACATGCGATTTTGATAGTTTTCTACGGGTATTAACCAATGGATTCTGGCGTTGTAGGGGGTCCGGTGCAACATTCTTAAAAAATCATTCGAGTGCATCCACAACGAGCTCGGGAAGAGGCCTAGGTGGCCTGGCGTTGGCGAGGGACGCCTGGTAGTATGTTATAAGCCAAGGAAATGAAAGCAAGCAATTTCAGCAGTTTTCTGTGGGTGTTAGCCCACGGATTCTGGCGCTGCAGAGAGTCTGGCGCAACATTCCCGAAAAATAATATGAGTAGGTCTATAACGAGTTTGAGCAGAGGCTTAGGTGGTACGGCGGTGGCGGGGGATGCCTGATAGGATTTTATAGGCCAAGGAACAAGAAACAAGTGATTTCGATAGCTTTCTGTGGGGTGGTAGCCCACGTATTTTGGTGTTACAGGGGGGTCCAGCACAATATTTGGGATAAATCACACGAGTGGGTTCACAACCAGCCCCAAAAGAGGCCCAGGTGGCCCAGTGGCAGCGGGGAACGCCTGCTACGATTTTATGGACCAAAGAACATGAAACATGTGATTTCGGTAGTTTTTTATGGGTGTTAGCCCATGAATTTTGGTGCTGCAGTGAGGGTTCGTGACAACATTTTCGAAAATTCACACGAATGGGTCTGCAACGAGCCTAGAAAGAGGCCCAAATAGACCGACGATGGCGAGGGATGCCTGGTAGGATTTTATAGGTCAAGGAATAAGAAGTAGGTAATTTCGGTAGTTTTCTGTGGTTGTTAGCCCACGGATTCTGGCACTGCAAGGGGGGCTGGCGCAACATTCCCAAAAAATCATAGGAGTAGGTCTGCAACGAGCTTGGGAAGAGGCCAAAATAGCCCGGTAGCGGTGGGGGACCCCTGGTAGGGTTTTTTGGGCCAATGAATAAAAAACAAACGATTTCGACAGTTTTTTTAGGGTGTTAGCCCATGGATTTCTGGCATTGCAGGGTGTTCTGAAGCAACATTCCTGAAAAATTATACGAGTGAGTCCACAACGGGCCCGAGAAGAGGCCAGGTGGCTCGGCGAAAGCAAGGGACTCCTGGTAGGATTTTATGGGCTGAGGAACAGGAAACAGAGGATTTCAACAGTTTTTTGTTGGTGTTAGCTCAAGGATTCTAGCACTGCAGGGGATCAGGTGCAACCTTTTCGAAAAATCATACCACCCTTTGTATGTTAGGATCATCTATATGACCCCTTTTCACGATCTGTAGAAGTATCGACAAGTTGTAGATTTGGCTCATAGTCTCTAGCACCAGATTTTAGTTCTTTACTTTTCTTTCAATTTTTTACTAAATTACAGGGTATTGCAATGTTTATGTATTTTGTCACGGAATTTCACTAATAAAATATAAAACTTCTTGAAAATGATTACCGGGGTTGCAAAAAATGAGGCTATTTGTGAATTTTGCCTGCTTTTATCTATGACAAGATTCGACTCATGACATAGGCCTAATTCATATCTCACGCGTTATAATCTTACCACAAAACCTAAGTCCATGGAGCAAATGTCATACCTATATCTTAGATACACGATGCAAGAAAGTAGATAATATTTTATTTTTCCATTTTGAAAATTGTAAAAATAAGAAAAATATTATAGCCACAGAAAAAACAGTCACTTTCTTTTGTAATTTATATTTTCTTTTTTGCAGAGAGTTGTTTTCTCTCCATGGGCCAAATGAGATATAGTAATTAACAAACACTATATCTATAATGGACCACAAAAACTTGCCCCATCTTACTGTTCCATTTCCCTTTCTTGTTTAAAATGGTAGGTTTCATCTACACATATCATTTTCATCACCATTTGCCCCATTGATTTTTATTGAATGAGGTGCCAATACCTTCCTGGATAAATTCGGCGCACTAAAATTTCCGCTATGTGCAGGATCTAACCACAAGGATCTATTGTACGTAACCTTACCTTGCATTTCTGCCATGTACAAGATCAGGAAAGATCGACCACAAGAGTTTATTGTACACAGTCTTACCTTGAATTTTTGCCAGACGTTGTTTCCAAGGCTTGAACACGTGACCTCCTGGTCACATGACAACAACTTTACCAATTAAATGATGTTTCTTAATCACATAAAAGGGCTAAAAGAAAGATATTAACAATTAAATCATTTAAATAATTAAATATACATTTAATTGGCCGGACTTGTGTAGACATTCAATTTTGTTAGGTGATTTCATCTTATCTATCATGTTAAGGGGAGTTGAAATACAACACATATTCTTTGAAATAGTCGAGATGCATACACATTGGTCTGAACATTAATGTTGTGAAAGCAATTATGAGATCCACAACAATTCGATGGCTAATATATGGCTAGGGAATGAGAGCCAACATGGTATCTTTCCAATCTTTTGTATTTGAGTGAAAAAGAAAGTGTTTGTGCCAAAAAAGAGAGAAATGGTCCACAATAGAGAGAGTTACATGTCAGAGAAGACAATCCCACAAGTTACTAGTTTAATGGTCTCCATGATATAATAGACTATAATATCAACAAAGTTGCCAAAATTATACCAAGTACTAATGGACTGTCTGTTCTTGGCTTCCAAATATTATACAAAAAAATACTATGGGCATACTAGTCTGAGCCACTTGAAGATTGTCCCCTATCCTCTTGACACCAAAACCAAGCAAATAAATGATCTAAGCTACTAGTAAACATACATGTTCATTCTTGGGATCTTTCTACTGTTCCTATTGTCTCTACTTTTAGGTCCCACCCCATCCAAATTCTTGAAAAGAGAAAAAAAATGGATGCCTTCCAAACACATCTTCAACATCTGCATATGATTTTTCAATGTTGTGTAGGAAAAAAGAATATAATCTCACATATACCACCTTCCACATCCACATAACAACAAAAACATACCCAGCGAAATCTCACAAATGAGGTCTGAAGAGTGTAAAATATACACGCCCCTTACCACTATTTCATAGAGATAGAGAGGCTGATTCCGAAACACATCCACAGAATTTTCAATATTTGAAATATGGACTTGCCAAAGATAAATGAAGGGAAAAGATTTATAGCATATAATTCAACACCCCTTACCACTATTTGATAGAGATAAAGAGACTGATTCCGAAACACATCCACATAATTTTCAATATTTGAAATATGGACTTTGCCAAAGATAAATGAAGAGATGATGCACCACACCTCACATGAATTTTCAGCCACTGGACAAAAAACAACCACCAATCATTATGCCTATAGATCAATTGTAGGAATTGAATACAAAGAGCTTGATCGATTAAAGTTTGTTACTTTCACAATTGGTGAGACAATTCTTATCATTGAAATTTGAAGAGAAAAAGCTACACCCTTTCCAAAACTATGTAATGTAACACACTATTATTATACAACAAACACCACCACCTTTACATCACACATTTCCTAGTCTATATGTTGCACCTATCATATCCAGAGAACCAAGAAGAAGGCTCTACTAATTTTGATAAGTCTTCCTCTTCTCTATTGAAATATGACTCAAATTCTTCTTTGCTCACCTGATCACCTCCATTGTTCATCATCTCCCTTGCATCATATGTTGTTGTCTCGGAATTATCAACAATATCTGATCTTTCTTTAGGCAGGCGGGATTCTTTGAGTAACTGATTCACATTGTTGATCTCCTTTTCATGTTTTTTCTTCAGTTTGTCAATCTGTTTGTAAGCTGTCTTAGCTTCCTGCTCTGCCTCAATAGCTCGTTTCTGCACAACATTGGAACTTATTAGAGAACTCAGGACAACCAAATAATGGCACTATGAGCTGCTATAGCCTCATATGATGTATCATGAAAAGCAAAGTTCATATATTCGTCACCTAGATCTACAACACAGTCAATTGTTTAACACTAATAGCTCAAGCTGACATAGCCAATTTCCACATCCAGTGGAAGTACTACATTATCCAGAGTCAATGAGTATAGACATGTCCTTCTGAAGGACCAAGTAAGCAAACATAAAACAGATCCAAATGCTCATTAGACATAGCTATAATAATTCCAAGACAAACATGAAAGATATAAAACGCTGTAGAAAAGAGTGTGTAAGAAATCAAAACAACAGAAAACAAATCCATATCCATATTCAGATGAAAATGTCAGGTTATATATTGATTGTAAATACTTGTTTGAGGTGAGCTAGCACTAGCGGGATGATGATGTCTAAAGTAAGTAGAAGAGTGCCATCTGTTTCGGTAAGATTATAATAAGAAACATTTCCTTGTTTTGAGAAGAAAGTGGAAGACAATAAGAACTGTTTTCCCTGTTAAGACCAAAGCAAGATGTGCATGCCGCATGTATCTAGCCCTGTTAAGACCAAAGCAAGATGTGCATGCACAGTACTTGGTGAATATTTATATAAAAGATGTGTTAGCTTATCTACACGACATATAGGAACTATATCATGATCAAGGAGCATCATCATAAATGTGTTGATTGAAAACAATCGGAAAGCAAGTTTTGGTGTTGCAATGACATGAAAAATACATACCTCAGCATTGATAAAGCGAAACTAGGAAAAAATTGAATCCAAAAACTCACCTCAGCAGCAGTGATAGCTTCTTCGGCCTCTTTAAGCCGCACAAGCAATTCACCAGCTGCTTGTACAGCTTCAGCAGTATCTCTCAGTTGGGCCTGAAGCCCCTTATTTTCATCCCGATAATAACACCTCTCCTTTTCCCTTTCTACTTTTAGAGCTGAAATTTCTGCAGCAAGAGCATTGATAAATTTAGATTCAGCACCTCTCACTCCTGCCTTAGCAGCTGCTTTCTTGACATCCTCTATACCATCTTGGATCTTCCTATGCCTTAAAAGCAATTGCATATGCTTCTCTTCAAGTTCAGCATACTGTTCAAGCATGCGTGCATGTCCCTGCATTGCCATCTGCATAGCTTCTTTCAGCTCTTCCGAGCACTTCTTTTCCAAATCCAGTTCTTGTTTATGCTTTTCAGCCATGCTGCGGCTAACTTCTAAGTCTAACCTCAATTCTTCTACAAGAGAAATCCATTTATTCTCTGTTTCGGTCCATTGAATCCTCTCCTTTTCAAGTCTCTGATCAGCACTCTCTTCAGTTGACTCTGGAATAGTGGATAAAGGCGAAGGATCACTTGACTCACATGGATAAGCTAATTGCAGAGGAGAACTTGCTTTCTTGGATCGCTTTGGTGAAGAATCTACATAGAATTGGAGCTGGCTTCTCAAATCCTGAATCTCCTCCATCAAAACATCCCTCTCACCCAAGTCAAAGAAGTTCCGATACCGTTCCAGCTCATCTTGAACTCTTCTTAATTCAATTTTCACACTTAAGATTTCTGGATGATTCTCATACTTCTCCTTCAGAAGCTGAAAAAACATGAATTAGGCATGTAAAGCAAGAGGAAAAATTGTACATATCAATAGACAAGGTTCAAGTCAGACACATACCTTATGCTCATGAGTGAGTGATAACAATTCATCTTCTATGAACTCCTCTGTTGGTAAAATTCCATCCATTAAGCTCTCAAGACGAACAATCTTATCCTCACGTGTTTGGCCGATAATGGCATTGCATTCTCGCTCATGTTTGTACTGTTGAATCTGTCGTTGGTGCAATACATGTCAAATAGATGAAGGAAATAATGAATGTCACAAGTTGCTAATTGAAGGAAATAATGAATGTCACAAGTTGCTAATTGAAGGAAATAATGAATGTCACAAATGTTAATTGACCAACCAAAACCTACCAAGCGGTTGAGTTGCATGATCTCAGAAGTTTGCTTGGTACATATTTCTTCAAGTGCCATCTCCCTCCGTATTGCTCCTGCCAATACTTTTTCTACTGCCTGTAAAAATATTGCACAGAAATAAGTACGACAGAGTACAAAAGTACAAAAGATAAACAATTCATAAAATCTTCAAACTTACTTTGGGTACTCGAATCTTGAACTTTTCGCAGGACTGTGATCCATCAGCAGGTACCAACTGTAATCCATCAGCAGGTACCAACTGTGCTCCGTCAACACGAACCAATTGCATGTTTGAGCCATCATTGGCGTATTTAAGCTCTTGCTGTGAATTCCTTGCCTTACATCTACCACACAAGAAAATTGACCCTCCATCAAATGACTGATCATTTGTAACAATAGTTTGGACTCCAACATCTACTTTAGCAACTGGAATAATTGCTCTAATATCAGCAGGTTTGCAAGAAAATCTGAATGTGGACCGCCTCAAAGATGTACTCTGGCGATTACTTATAATTTCAAGTCCCCTATGTAGACTAGCAGCTAAATGTTCGGTTGATGTAAAACAACTTTTACTTCTTTGATTAGCTTGAGAGTCCAAACAAATACTGTCCGAAGGCTTTGCGAAGGAAAAATGTGGTGCATCCAGCTTACTCTCTCTAAGATCCTTCTGAGAAGCACTCAGCATTGAGGATGTCCTTAGGCTTTTTCTACTGCTATTAATTCTTGGTGAAACACTTGGAGTGGGAGATTTCAAAATAGGAGATATATCATTTGTGATTACACCAACATCTCTACAGGCTGCATCACCCTCTGAACATTTAGAAGAGTTTTCAGGAGTTCTTTCATTGTATCCTTCACATTGCTCTGAAGCTATTTCTTCCACCAGTTCCCCTGATGGAAGACAATCAATTTCAATGGGCTCTCGAGAAGAATCACTATTAAACCTCTTCAAAATGGATTTCTTCAGACCAGCCTCAACATTTTCTTCTTTGCAACTTTGGTGAATTGATTCTTCAGCCATCGAACAATTTTCCAAGTTTTGCAGCCCAGCACCATGAGTAACTTTCTTTTCACCTTGGACAACTTGTTCTGGTACCTCTTCCTCCATGGTGACGTCTGCATCCTCAGAACCTTCTTCTCCCTTGCATGAGCTATGCTTTTCCTCATTACATCCTTCAGAAGGACCAACGAAGGAACTCCTGGAAAGGGATTTCCGCAAGATACCAACCTCTTTACTTCCTTCCGGCAGGAGACCTAACAATTCAGCTTCCTCAACAATCTCCATTTCTGTGTCACCGTCTTCATCTAGAGGAGGTAATGTCATTGGACGGTTGAGGCTAAATTTCAAAAGGTTTAAGCTTCTACGCGCATTCCAACCTGATGAATAATTTCCATTTTGATCTGCTTGTGATCCATTGGCCTTCACTCTTATCAGCTCATCCTGTAAAGAGAAAAGAAAAGAGGGCATTTGTTACACCAAGACTCACAAGGCAAGGATATAGCAGCCAATCATAAGACAGATATTAACAAAAAATGGATTTAGGTGTTTGCCTTTAACTGCCGTATTACTTCCCTCAGGACGTTTACATCATCTTGCATCTCCTCATTGACAACAGCCTTATTCTTGATTGCCTTTGCACGCTGGGCAAATCTCAGGGTACTGAGCGTCTCACTCTTACAACTGCATTATCAAGGAGAGTACGGAACTTTACGAATAGTGAAAGAAATTGAAATGTAAACTTTACACGAATGAAATACAATTGAGGAAAGTATGGTTCTGGTTCTACCTCTGTGCTGGAGAAATTGCACATATCATTGCAAGTTTTGCATTCCCACCAAGAGATTCCTGTAACAAAAATGTCAACTTGGAATCTCTATAGGGAATGTGCCGATGCTTTCCTGTTTGGGAAACTTCTGCTAGAATGTTTATCAAATTCCTGCAAATCTCAAAAAGAAAAATAGTGTAATCAGAAGAAAAGGTGAAAATTTAATTTCAAACTAAAGAAAAGAGAAAAAAGATGAAAAAGTTGCAAAATTTGACACCCTACGTATGATGACAAGAACAGAAATTCCGCAAAACTCTTACAGAAAGCCTAAGCTTCACTATATTGCTATTTCTCCGGAGAAACAGATAATAGAGATATCATGCAATGCTGTATAACTTGGCAGGAGACAGGAAGACGCAGACGCAGACGCATTCCTTTAGTACACAAAATGGTCAAACCTAATTCAGTCCTTATAAATGACTTTTAGTTATAGGAGGAAAAAAAGTAATAACCAGCCAAGCAGACACATAGTAATACACAGTTAGAGATTTAACAAGATTTATGACATTTACTGGCAACCCTCTGACATTCAAGTCAATGAAATGAATTTCTCATGCACTCTCTAGAGGATCCCGCCCATATTCATTTATAACATAAAGGTAGATCTGATGCATTCAATCGGTGGTTGGTACTAGATAGCATGTCTTAAATGCCCATATTCCAGGAAGCTGCTATTGGAGTTCTACTTTCCTTTTATCCAAAACCATGTGAAGCAGAGACTTTTCTAACAACCCATTTCATAGGAAAAAACAATTTCAGTTCAGGGAAGAACATTCACATTATTTGCTTCAAACAATAATCTTGCATTATGTGAATGGCTTTCTCTTGCAGATAAAACAAACACTTTTCCCTGTCACAAAGGGTACACAATCATACCAGGAAAGCGAGAACTTCTAGAGAACGCAAAGGATCCCTAGATGGATCAATTCAATGGTTCCAAGGCAAGATTGCTGAATGAAGTAAAGTTTGTTACATCTTAAATGAAACAAGTCCCTCTCTTCTTCATCCAATAAGCTAATGAGAAATATGAAATGCATGTTTATGAGTAGATGAAGTAGTTGGCTTTTCAATAGCTAAACCACAGAGAACTGTCCAACTTAAGAACATACCCTAGCTGTGACAGGGAGCGATTGATGTTCCCAGCTTCCTTCAGGCGTTCTCCAGCTGCACCGGTTAGCTTTTGCCTTTCTGATCCAGCAAGATCAACGAGATTTATCCTACTTGTCTTTAGGCAGCTTAAGCCATCGGCCATCCTCTGAAAATGAAATTTTATATCAGATCAACAGCAAACATTTCAAATCTCAAACACAAAGAACAATTGGGAAGGTAGCAAGCCACCGGAATATGTAAAACAAAAAATGACAAAGAACAGACCATGCACAACTTGGTTGTTAGTAATTTTTAATATAGATCAGATTATTGTGATCAAGGATGATGAAAGGTCTATAAGGGTCACAATAGTCATAAGGACATGAGAAGTATTACCTTGCAATGTGATTCAACAACACAAGTAAATACACTGTGGGAACGTGAACTCTCAGCATTTATACTAGTGGCGCCAGTTCGCCTGTTTGACAAGCCCTGTAATATTCATGAGCAAATTCTATTAGCATTTCTAAGTACATCATGCCATATTCAGGAGGCAGCTCCAAAAATACCAGTAAAAAGAAACAGATGAAGAATGCAGATGAGAATATTTGGCACCAATCTCGGATATTATTGGCTTTACTTAACAAGTAACCAGATTGAAACCCAAGGGGTTTTTCATTGTGACTGGACAGGAAATCCAAAGAAGAGAGATGATTAAAAATTAAAATATGTCACCCCCTCTCTTTTTATGTGAAACACAACATTGAAAAAAGAATAAGAAAAAGACACCAACTGCAGTGAGGGGTTCAACAAAGCAGGGGCATTAAGTTTTAAAAAACTAACACTCTTGCATTTCCTCCTTGAAGAAATTGCAACAGTGAGAAAGAGTGGAGAAAAAGAAGTCCTAAAGGTTAACCGATTGTTCCAAAATAGAAGAGAAGATCAAGCGCTTCTTCCATTCAAATACATGGACAGTTCACTATGTCTAAAGCAGTGATGAATATTTAGTCTCAACTTTCAATGTTAGAGCAGAGACCGCCAAATTGAGAATAGTTACTGCACAACAGTTATCATTTCTTGGTCCCTTTTATCAAAATTAACCTAGATGTGAATGCTACTTCTGTTTCAAACAGTGTTATAAGAAAAAGTTGCTGTCTGAACCTTCATCAAAAGCTTTGTCACATCCTTCATGGTAGAAACATATTCCTCGGTCAAATTTTCAACATAGACACCAGTTCTCACATCCTCCCTTAGCTGAAAAGTGAGCCAATTAAAGTTTATGAATACAGAATTCTCAGATATTAAATACTGAATCAATATTGATATGTGTTAGTCTACCTGGAGGTTCCGCTGACTAGGATCCAACAGATCAGTGATTTGCTCATTATATATCTGCAAGTTATGAGTACTAAAGAACTTAGAAAGTTATGCAAGGACCTTATTCGCCATGCAAAGAAATCAGTCAAGTTGCCTAACCTCAAGAAACGAGCACCGACATTGATATGCAAGCTGCTTGTCAGAATGCTTGACTTGCTCCTGCAGAGAAAATGAATTCACTACAATCATAAATTTTTATACAGCCTACAGCAGAACTGGAAAAAGGTAACATACATATAATAAGAGACACAACAGAATATCACCTCCTCAATTCGTTCAAAAAGTCGTTGAAAAACACGTGGTGTTAAGCCTTGTTGATCACTTGACAAGTTTTCATCCAACAAGGCGTTGGCTGGTCCCCATATTGTATATGTCTTTCCACTACCGGTCTGATTAATCCAAGTCATAAGAACCATTAAGGGGAACATCATGTCAGCAAAATAACTTACAATAGAATATCTGACATCCTGCAGAATATATATTTAGCATATTGCAGAATATAAGGCTAAAATTACCTGCCCATAAGCAAATACTGAGCTGTTAAAACCAGCGAGACAATTCTCAACAAGTGGAGCTCCGACAAGCTGAAATATATCTAGCTGAAAGATCAAATCAAAGCAGAATCAATCACATTAGTTGATATTTACTTCTAGGCATACCTCTCAAATTCAAATATATTAAAAGCATGTTTAGATTGGCTTTTTTGTTAAGTGCTTTTAAGCTAAAATACCTTTTAAGTACTTTTGGACTGCCTGGGTAAATTAAAAAAGTGCTTATAAGCACTTGTTTTAAGCCAAAAAGACAAAAATAAGTCAAAAAGCATGAGTTAGAAATCCTAACTTATGGTTCTAGCTTATAAATCAAAACAATAAGTCCATCCAAACACGCTCTATGTAAAAACATCCAAATCAACAAGGAAGAATCAAGCACGTTTCTTTTCAATTATTATGCAGTATTTGATCAAATTGATCTCCCCTACAAACAAAACATTTCACTTTACCTGTGTTGATTGGACATCAGCAATAGAGTCGAATGTAAAATTGTGTCCGGATATTGACAAAGAATCATTAGAGACCTTTTGGGCAACAATTTCACCCTCTTCCTCATCCTTTGTTGGTGGCCTCATCCTAACTATAACCTAAAATCATTGCAGAATCATAAGCTCACAAATTCAACAACTTTGCACAAACAGAATATGTTAGAGCCAGAAACTGAAAAACATAGATTGTAGCGAACTATGAGCAAAAGCATGACACCAGAAAGACATGTATGTTTCTATCAATAAATCTTAATCATCTTATCGTCATCACATATTTCCAGTAAACTGATCTTACAGGTCAAATGAGTTAGTTCCTTTGGGCTTTCACCATCATTTGAACATCAGATTTTAGTGATAATGCAACAACAACATAACCAGAAAGGCATGTATGTTTCTATCAATAAAACAACCACCAACTGTGAAACAAATATTCCATTTTCTTAGTCATTTTATCTTTATCGCATATTTCAAGTAAACTAATCATACAGGTCAAATGAGTTGGTTCCTTTAGGCTTCCACCATCATTTGAAAATCAGATTTTCGTGATAATGCAACAACAAAAAACCTTACCCCTACCTCAATAGCAACAACAACAACAACATACCCCTACACAAGCGGGTTCTACCGAGGGCAGAAATGTATCCGTAACTTGATAGACCCTCAGCTCAAATTAAAAAAACACATTTTTTTATGAAACATAAGCAGTATCAATAACAGGATAGTCACACAAGACAACAAGTAGGGATAGAAAACTAAGAGTGAGATATTCGGATATAGTAAACAATATATAGTGATAAATCAGTTCAGTCGAATTAGAATTTTTTTCAACAAGTTCAAATTCAAAAATTATAAAAAAAAAAAACTGCAATTCATCTTTCAACCGAAAATCAATTAAATTTCACGGAAATCACCTTGACTCCAGAGTCAGAAGATCCAGCACTAACAGCGCCAACCTCTGAACCAACAGATTCAACACTGAGCTTCCGCTTCAAAGGATTAGAATTCGGGTGCCTAGGAGGTAACGGACTCTTCATCATCTTCATAACGGGAACAGCCGGTGAAGAATTTAGATCTGACGGAGGCGCATTTTCCTTAGACGACTTGTTCTTCCGATACGGCGGTGGTGTTAGCCATTTCTGCCTCGCAGAGCTAGGGTTTGGACTCGACATTGCTTCGTGATTCTCCCTCAAGATTGTGCTTCTTGGTTGTACTGAATGCTTCATTATTTGTACAGAAATGGCGGATTTTGGGTTAGGGTTAAGGGAGAAAGAAAACTAGCCGTTGGGGGAAATGATGAGATTTAAATTGAAATAGAGGAAAAGAAGAAGGGGTAAAAAGGTACATGAAACTATCTGAGCCGTTGATTTTGATCAAACGGCTCAAGATGTAGCATTCGTACCGGAAATAAATATTGCTAAAAATGTATTGGATCTAGAAGTGGAAAGAGACAAATTAAGAGAGCGTTCTATAATGTTCTACTCAAACGATTATTATGTATTATTTTATAAAATATTATAATATTATTAGATTATGTATTATATATATAATATTATATATAATTTACATTAGATTATGTAATAGAATTATTAGATGATAAAATATTATTCTTTTATATATACGATAGGTAGAGATTTAGAGATGTAACACAAAAAGTATTTCTAAATAATTACTTTATTATAAATCTTATATCTATCTATATAGAATTATTTGATATAAAAAGAGAGAAAAAATACATATTTTTGTGATGTCAATAAACTGTTACAATTATATTTTCACATTCCATGACAATCAGGACTCATGAAGGTACTATTCATAATCACAATAATGGGTAAACTATTATGATGGTATATTAAGTTAAATATAATAGTTTAAAGGATTTATACTATTTATTTAATCATTTGGTATATATAGTATAACATTAACTTGATTAATTTAAATTCATAGATATATCGCAAGGTCTAAACTAGATATAGAGAGAATAAGGT
>JAOTQJ010000111.1:26429643-26439779 GCA_025642045.1 Solanum sejunctum | reverse complement strand
ATTTAAATTCATAGACATATCGCAAGGGCTAAACTAGATATAGAGAGAATAAGGTTCAACAAAGACCTATCAAGGAATAATCATTCCTTTACGAAGTCTACAAAATAAATAAATAATTAAGATCATGAAGTAATCTCATTCATTTTATAACATTTATTTTATCTACAACTAATACATTTAAACTCAATAATTATTATATTAAGCTAAAAATTAGTGTATAATTATTTTTGTATTATTTACCTAATTAGATGATCGTTCGATAAGTCCTTTTGCAGAATCATACTTATTTTCAACAATAAATGTTCATTTGAGGCATGAGTTGAGAGAACTTCCTCAAACAACTACATTACCTATTGGAAACTTAAAAAGGCAAATTTTGAAATATGCAATTAAATCCTTCATATATTTCTTTAGAGAAAAGGTATTTCCAACTTTTCTTAACACATTGAATAGTTTGTTGCCTTCCCTTTCACCTCCCATCATGATGAAAATGGGCTTCTCCAACTTTACAAGTTTATTGGGTTTCATATTGTCCTAACATATAAAAATGGGCTCCTTTTTAGGCCCTTATGATTCCAAGTTTTAATAATAACATGAATCACCCTTTCCAAAGTGATATTGTCAAAATGCACCTTCTTTTTTTCTAACGCGATACAATATGTGACATTCAGGTAGACGTTTCTTTCGTCTCTGACTTTGGACATAAACTTGTATTTAAAGATTTACAATTTTCATGTCAAACATCTTATTTAGTCACATTATTTATTAAAATACAAGTTGAGATATTTGATATCGATTGTCGAAAGTCATTTTTATTATAATGGTATGAATATTATTGGTATGCACAAGGAAGCTTAGCAAACGGCAACGATTCTCCTCATAGCTGTTAATTAGTACTGCAAGAAAAAGAAGTTCATTTTATTTTATGTGTCAGTGCAATTATTAGGCTTGAAAGAATAATATTTTGTCTTCATGGCTAACTTTTACTATATGTTATCCTTTATATTTTTTTCCCCATACCTCTGATATTCTTGAATACTATGGTGATAATATTGCTGAAAAATATAATTGATTTTATTAAAAAAAATATCTTCAATGTGTTTTTGTCATGATAAATTTAATCCAACCGCAAGACATGTACTCAATTACAAATGAAATATACAGGCAGCAGTGACAGAGCCATATTCATTTAAAGGGTATCGATTGACACCTTTTTATTAAAAAAATATACTATTTAACTAGGTAAAATATTTTTTATATACATATATAGAGATATATTTTGACTTCTATATAATTTTATTTCTTTAAATTACGATACCTCTTAGATAAAATTTTGACTCTGCTACTACAAGAGGAGTTAAACTTCTTTTGATAAAAATTTATATTATTTATATATATTTTAATAATTTTTTATGTATATATAATAGATATTGAACCTTTGTACTATTTCATGTGTCTTACTTCAAAATTTGAATCTTTAATAAAAATCTTGCTTTTGCAATTAAATTTATATATTATGAAGATTGAATTAAATTGCATAAAATATTTGAATGAAAATGATGTTTATTGAATTTGCAAATCACGAATTCCAAGACCTGTTTTTGATTCCTGTCATCCCATGTTATTTTTGGCACTTATTATATACTCGTACTGTAATTTCTTTACTTCCCTTTATTTTCTTTTTGTTATCTCTAATTTATTCTATTTATAAATTTTTAAGATGAAGGTGTTTAAAAAATATTTTCTCTACTTTTGTAAAGTAATAATAAGATTTGTGTATATTCTACAATCCTCAGACTCCACTTATAGAATTCAACTAGATATGTCATTATTATTGTTGTTACATATTTTATTTACTTGATCAATGGATATTAAATTTAAGAAAAATAAAAATTTAAAAATAAATTTATATATATAAAATACTAAAGAAATTGTCAATACAAGAATTAAATGCTGCATAATATTTTTAAAATTGATAGTAAATATGATTAATATTATTAAGCTTCGATACTATATATTAATCAAAAAGTGGATTTGCTCATAAAAAAATAGAAAATGATCATCTCAAAATGACGCATATAAAAAGATAATAATATATTTAAGTAGATACTTCAACTTGAATGAAGTTATTTGTAGATAAGAAAAAATTCTTTGATGACATATATAGTGGATAGTTGCTATTACTATTTTATTTTTAAATTATTACTAAAAGATAAAAAATATAATATATTTCAAGTTGCTGAATGTGTCACTAAAGTTGTTCCAAGTAGTAGGCCACAAATTATGCTAATTAATTATTCATATAAAAATCCTTAATTTTCCCACTCTTTAAGTACTATTTATTTCTGTTTTAGTTTGTTTGATTGAATTTGACAATATAAAATTCTAAGAAGTACAAAAGATTTTTGATATTATGATTTAAAATTCAAGATATATTTATAATGTATTAAAATATTATTTAATTTTATAATATTAAACCTATCATGTGAAAAATATTTAGTATTGTGTACCTATATTGACCTAAAAGAAAAGCTAAAGGGATACAACAAATTCATATAGGATCCAAATTAATTTTAGAAAAGAAGAAATGACAATGAATGGCATTTGCAAATTGCCTTTATTTTGTTTGCAATTGCACACCTTTTAGTCATCCATAAACAAGGCATGGCCAAAAGAGAGAATGAATTATCTATTTAGATTTCAATTTATATGATATTATTTGTATTTTATTTTTTTTAATTTTTAAAGATAACATATATTAAATGAAGAAAATAGAATTTTACATCAAAATCAAAGGGGTAGCAACCACTAATATATTTTTTAAAATTTTTTATATTTAGAATTTACTCATTTAAACTGTACCAATCATACTCCTCAATAGAGAAGAACATGCATATTGCGATAATCTAAAAATTAAATGTATCAATCTTCTCTTTAATTCGTTCTGTCTCACGTCATAAGTGCTACATACATCTTTTCTAAGAATTTGACATTTTTTATTAAAGTACGCTTATTCATCATACTACAATCAACTCTAATATCACATTTGTCACAAACACCAAATTCATAACAAGTACTATTTACTTCATTCCAATAAACTTTATAAATTTATCTCTTAAATTACATCATCATCAAACCTAAAATTATACGTACCACCGACAAATGATGTCTCCCTTTATTCTAAAGATTGTCAATCTAAAATCCGTCCTAATCGATTCAGCTTCTATCATTAACCCCACAAATAATTAGAGTAAAACAGTTTTAACACCATAAACTTTGTCACTACTAATGTAATATATTGTAGTAAATCCTTATTCTAAAATTATTTAATTAACAATTAAATAAAAAATAAATATCATTAAATAATATGATGCAGTGAATGATGCTACTTTTTACTTTAATCAGATGCTGGGTTTAAAGATTTAAAAAAATATTTTTGATATAAATATTATTCATAAATTAAAATTAATCAAATTCAAATACAAATATCATATTTTGTCCTCTTTTTCACAAAATACGCAGCATCGCGTTCATGTTGCCACCACTCCCATTACGTGTCCCGACAAAACTCCTCTATAAAATCCCCCTTCTTCCTTTCTTCTCCATCAGTTAAAAAAAACCCTCCTCTCTCAATGGCAAAATCCAGAAAATTCCTCTCATCCATCCTCCTCCTCTTCTTCATTTTCACCTTATTTTCTTCATCAAACGCATTAGGCGGAAAAGTCGGCGGAAGAACACAAATCAAAGATGTGAAAACAAATCAGGAAATTCAAGATCTAGGTAAGTACTGCGTCGAAGAACACAACAGACATTTACAGAAACAAAATGGTGGTTTATTGAGTTTTTCTCAAGTTGTTGAAGCAGAAAAACAAGTTGTCTCTGGTATTAAATATTACCTGAAAATCTCAGCTATTTCCAAATCATCTGGTTCACCACAAATGTTTGATGCTGTTGTGGTTGTTAAAGCTTGGGAGAAGAAGAAAGAATTGCTTACTTTTTCTCCGTCTCCTTCTCCGGTTACAAAGTAAAATTTGTGGTGGTTGCTAGTGGCTAAAAGTTAAAAACTAATACTGGTGCTAATGTTTAAATGATGATGTTAATCTAATTTTGAAGTCTTTTATTTTGTAACCTATTTTGAGTTCACTTGTGTACTATTTGATGCAATAATCAATGAATGATATATCTACAATATGCTGATGTATTTAATCAGCTAGATTTGCGGGACTACCAATAAGATTATCCATCACTCACTTTTCAAATTCTACGATGTGATTTTTATTTTAGTAATCGTAATATTGAGAGTAAGCTAGCGCTCACGTGGGTCTTCAAAATTTGATGTTATAGGTTCAAATCATACCGAGTTGATTTTTTCTTTTTAGATCAAATTAGATGAAATAAGTTCATTAGTAACTTTCACAATAATCGAAATTTAACCTCTTGTGATTGTGAATGTAAGGAGAGAGACTTTCAAGGGCTCAATCTACATCTCATTTTTTCAGGAGTATGATGGCATTATGTTTAAATTGACTTCCCCTCTCTTTCAACTTGTCCCAACTCTCTCTAACCATTGTGAGAGGCATCTTCCACTTTGTAATTGAAGGGTTTTAAACTTCACCCTGTCGCTCAGTCCCTTAATTCTTTCCTTTACACTTGATCTTGGCCAGAGGCAGATCCAGGTGGTGCTCATCGAGTGCTTGAGCAACCAGTGATCTCAAAAAAAAAAAAATTATTTATCTATATAGAAAATATGTAAAAAAATATATAAATATAAAAATAAGTATTTAGTGAACAAGAAATTTTATAGATGCTTTATTTCTTGTTGCTCTCGTAAGGTTTAATTAAAAAATTCGATTAAAGAATAAAATAAAAAGAGAAGTTTTCATCTACGGCTATATGTCCATTAAGAGCTATAGCCTAAGAACAAGCAATCACACTAGAAATAACGAATCACTTTTTGAAAAGAGGTTCTCTACTGATAGATGTTAAGAGAACAAGGTGTGATTGCATAGTTATCTTCCGATCACTCGACTCATCTCATATGATATGAGTTGATATGATATAATCTCATATTATAAAGCATTAAAAACTCGCTATCGATGGAACAACTCAATTTTGATTGCAGAAGTTGCTAATAGATAGGGAGTAGTAGGCTCAGTATGGAGGAATTTTAGACAAAAAGGTGTCAAAACACAATACTTCTCCAACCAGTCTCTCTCCTTCCTTCATTTAACGGTCAAAAGGAAATTCCAAGTCATTCTCAGTCACTTTGAAGTGCTGAGGATGCTGGCCAGAGCAATACAGATTCCACATCTTAAAATAAGATCGTTCCACATTCTTCAACTGAAAATGTAAGGAGCTAGAATGAGCATTCCATGTTCACTCATGACTCAACACACCGGGATCAAGAAGGTTATTGTTGCTCGAACTCTCCTAAACTACATTGCATTTAGAGGATTCAATACGCATCCAAGTAAGATTTAGTCCGAGCAACACAGAAAAAAAATCTGTTTAGTTACTCACCCAACGTGTTCTGTTGAATAAAGGGCAGCTCATTCGCGCAGACTTGAGTCTATTGATGAGATCTTGGAGCTTTGGACGATTTAGAGCCAATGACACCGCCTTCTCCTCATATTCCTTCATACTGCAAAATGTAAAAGAAACGCCATTTAGTGAACCAAAAAGGACAACTCTTCTCAGTTGCAACCAAAACAGTCTTTCTACCTCCCAAATTAGGAGCAAGGCCTACGTACATACTACTACCCTCAGACCTTACTAGTGGAATTGCATTGGTATGTGTTGTTGGTCATAAAAGTAACAGCAAGTATAGAACACATACCTGCTAACAATCATCTCATCACCAAGTCCTGTGGCCAAACACAGGGAACCAGCAACTCTAGTAGCCATTTTCACAAGGGGAAGGGTTATCATTCGTAGACCAGCCCAAAGAACATCTGTTCCTGTGGTATGTGCATTGTACAGTGGCCTACAAGTGACCAAAAAAAAAAAACAAAACCAACATTCAAGAACATACGTGATTCTTGAAAGACAAGACGCGGAATGTTTTTTAATCTTCTTACGTGTCCAAGAAAAGATCAGCCAAGGAGCAGCGCCTAACGTGCTCTTGTTTCATTACAACATCTGAGAAAATAATTTGGTCTGGTTGCAGGCCTTGTGCAGCAGCATCTGTAACAAGAGATGCTGAATTAGAAACTCTTCATAAACCAATAAACAGGTATTCCTCTAAATCTGAAAATCATACATGCGCGGAGCCTCTTCTCCCCTGCAGCTTGAAATCGGAGAAGCCAAAGAACACTGTTTGGTACACGCTTAAGGATATTGCACCTGCACATACCAATTCAACAGTCCTACTATAGCAAATGTGCTTGTGAAGGTAAAAGTTTGGACCAATTCAAACCATTCTAAGTAACTACCATGTAATAAAAATCTCAGGATCCATCTTTTCAAGCTGATTAAAAACATGAAAATATGAATTTATCCTCAGGCAGTCCATAATCAGAACGCTTCGGTAGGCTGTTTGGCCAGCACATCACAGTTTTTCTACAAAGAACAACAGCAAGAGACTCAGCAGCAGCGAAAAATCTTACAAATCTAGAATAGGTCAACATACATACAATTGATTCATTGATAAATTTAGTAAAGTAAGATGATAAAGGTTAGAAAGATCAAGGAAAACTTGCTTGCTTATAATCGTTGACAAAATAGGAATGAGGTAGATGTACAAGCTTCTCTGAGTAAATATATGCGTACTTCATAGGTGAAACGAACTGCATATAAAGAAATTACACTCAATAGGACCTGATAGAGAGCAAAAGGTTAACAGCAAATATAATATCAATGGTGTCACAAGCAAATTACCTCATCTGTAATCAAATAATCTATGTATGTTGCCCCCGTGGTTCCAGGGAACCCCATGTATGAAACCTGTATTGGAGCTGGCTGCATGGCAAATATTTCACTTCTTGCCCCCTGCAACACAACATTCTGAAATCAAATACTATTTCCAAGCAAGAATGTCTTGGGTAGGGGTAAGTTTGTGTACGTCCTATTCTTTCCAGACCCCACTTGTGGAATTATTATGGATATGTCGTGGTGGTGGTGAAGTTTAACTGTACCTTGGTATGACCATTAAGATCGATAAGTAGTTGTATTCTGTCCTCGTTAATCATCCTTGCTGTTGCATCAAATGACAAGGATGACACATCAATAAAATGCTCCGCTTTAAGACTGGATGCGAGTCCCCCATTCTGTACCATCATTTGGACTTAAAGCATAACAGAATACCTAGAAATTTAGAATAAAGGCCAACAGTGGTGCTCAACGTCGAAAAAAGCAACAAATTGTCCAAACCTCAACATTCTCTCTATTATGCATCCCAAAAACTGAACCCATCAGATGTGATAGTGGGTGATTTCTAAAATCGCTGCTCATATGTCTAAACACATCAAGACAAACTATCAACATGCAAATTTCATGGGGGTAAAATGAGAAGTTTAGTGTTAACTGAAACTAGTTAAATATATGGAAACATGTCATTCGTCATGGAACTAAACTAAAAGGAAAAGGAGCTTATTGCATGTCATTTTCCGCGTTGCATCAGAGTAGTATAGAGAAACTCACCCAACCCTCAGTCTGCCGTTCCTGCCACCTCCCTTTATTGGCAGCGGTGGTGGATGGGTAAAAGGAGAAAGTGAGCAGCCGGCTGCTGTCAAAGGGCAGTGCTGAGCAAGCTTGCGACTGTACAAGCAAATGAAACAGTCAGTATCAACCTCACATCATTAACGTCTTGTGATCGACCCAATAGAAAAGCTCTCACCTGATATCTAGAGCAAGCATTGGATCAAGAGGGTATAAAGTTGCACCGAAAGGGGGAACGCCTGGGATAATGGACATCTAAAGAGGTAGGTGACAAGACACAGCATCATAAAAAAATATTGTACAGTATCATAGTGATGAAAAGCAAAACAATCATGTAAACTGTAATGATCAGAAAGTAGCTGTAATACCTCAATCTGTCTTCTTACTATTCCTTCAACTTCAGCTAACATCTCCTCTCGATTATCCCAATCACAGACACACTGCATACCATGATATTGAATGCACAAAATGAAGCCATTTATAGTATGTCTTCGTGCACAAGATGCACTTAGCAAGTGGCAACGGACTAGTAAACAACACTAGGAAAAATACGAGATTACTACCAATAAGCTTAAGATTAGAACTCTAAGTAAACAGAGCATGACATGAATTCTAAATGAACTGTGGAAGTACCTATAACAGGGTGAACATACCTGTAACACGTGGAAAAGATCACAGGTTGCACTGGGGAAGTCAGGACGTAGCATCAAAGCTTTTCTATAGTTTTTTATAGCTGCTTCAACATTGTCACTACACAAAAAACCAAAGCATTACCAACAAGCAGAATGGACAGTAGGAATATCGAACCATGACAGTTGTAGAAGATTAGTACCAACTGATTACAACTCCAACTATTGGCTATATCAGGTATTTTTTTCCATGCTTTTGATGATATTTGTGCAACGTATAAAACGGATCATTAATTAGCTTTGAAGCTTGTAAACCTGAACAGTAATACCTCATCATGTAAGCTAAAGCCAAAAATTCATGAGCGTTTGCCATGGTTGGACTAAAGGCAGTATCTCGCATGTAGTCTTGTGTAGCCTCAACTTTTACACTACACCAAAAAAATAAAGCATTACGAACAAGCAGAATGGACAGGTAGGAACATCGAACCATGACAATTATGGAAGATCAACACCAAGTGATTACAACTTCAAAGATTGGCTATATCATACAGACTATTTTCTATGCTTTTGATGATATTCGTGCCACATATAAAAACGGATCATTAATTAGCTTTGAAGCTTGTTAACCTTAACGATAATACCTCATCATGTAAGCTAAAGCCAAAAATTCATGAGCCATGGTTGGACTAATGGCAATATCATGCATATAGTCTAGCGTAGCTTGATCAATTTTACCAATCTCTGTGTGTGAATTATCCCTTTTGGCCAGTCCATCCGTTTCCATAGGCTCAATTCTGAGTACCTCATTGTAGCATGATATAGCTTGTGCATAATGTCCCTGAAAGTATCATTTGGAAAAAAAATGATGTCCACTGAAAAATTAAACTAGATATAGAAATGGCGCGGATTTGCAAACTAAAATATTTACCTGTTGCACGTATATTAAGGCGAGATTTTTAAATGGAGCTAAGATGTCTGTTGTGACAGATAAACTCGCTTTAAAACATTGTGTAGCGGCACTCATCATGTTCCTGGACAATAGGAATAGTAATTACTAGATTGAAATATGCAGTTAAGAAGAGAATCGTTGAGATTATGCAAAATCTTACTGCTCCATATAAATGCTTCCCAAATTGGATAGTACTTGTGGATGGTCAGGTTGAAGATAGAGGCATTGCTACATGCATCCATCAAAAAAGTTGAGAAAAATATCAGAAAGACACTGTTGCAAGCCAATTTATGTGACACTTTTCGCTTCTCAAGATTCAAATTATGTTCACCGACACATTGAAATGAGTGCCACATAAATTGTGACGGAGGGATTGACAATAAAGAAACTAAAGCACATGACTATCCCATAAGGGAACACAACTTACATGATAGCAATCAATTGCTTCCTGAACTTTACCAGCTTCTTGTAGAGCTTTACCCTATAAGCAACATTTAAGAGAGCATATCAAATTGATATAAAAAGAAAATGTTATTATCGAGTAGTAATTTTATGGACTAAGTACAAGATTGTTATACGCCTGAAAGAATTCAGCATCATGGGCAATAGCTTTCCTGTAATTACGTATTGCCATTTCCAAATTTCCTTGTTGATAGTATACATAAGCCAAGTTGGCTGCAAAGATAGTTCAAAAGGCGAGGATTACAGAAAACCATACAGACAGTCCCATTTTACTTCCCAGCAGAGTGAAAATGGAGTCTCACCAAATGCCAATGCACAGTGTGGTTGCACTTGGAGGGCGCGCTGGTAACACCTTATGGCCTTTCGGGGCATTCCTAGATCCTGGAAAATGCAACTAAGATACTTATCATTGTATTTCTCCATATCCTTGATGAGCACTT
>JAOTQJ010000111.1:26387969-26398048 GCA_025642045.1 Solanum sejunctum | reverse complement strand
AAAATAATTTTAAATTTTTTTAATTTTTTTTTGTACTTTATGTAAAAAAAATTTTTTAAAATTATTTTTATAATTTTTATAATTTATGTAAAAAATTGAAAATGTTTAAAAATGTTATTGTAATTTTTGTAAAAAAAACTATTTTATTGTAATTTTTGTAAAAAAAACTATTTTTTTTAATTTATGTAAAAAAATTATTTTTTTAGAATTTTTTTTAAATTTTTTTTTATTTTTTTAGGAATGCCACGTGTAAAGATATCGAATGTGACGTGTACACTTTATGTTTACGTGGACGCACGTGACATCTCAGTATTGACTGAAAAAATACGTCATCGCGATTGCATCTCACGCTACACGTTAGCTACTGGTTTGTGCCTACTTGTTCAAGAATTGTCAAATTGAGGGTCCTATTTGTGCACTATGAAAGTTTAAGTTCCAACTTATAAAATAGTGTCAAGTTAAGGGTAGGTTTACTCTTGTAATATTAATATATTTTAGGATAATTATGCAATAAAATATTTTAAAATTTGCTGTCAGACTACATTATCCTAAAAAAAGTATCTGGAAATAGTGGTGCCTATATACTCTGGTCACTATCAAAGGGCGTGGGCAAAAAGAAAACCTAAGCACAGAATATAGATAGAGATTAATTAAAAAAAACCTTTTCTGCACTAACAATATTAGTAACCATAATTATTTTTGGCATTAATATGACAAGAGAATTATTAAATCTTTTCTTGATTCGTCTTGTGAGTTAATTACTTCCATAGATAAAAATCCTTTTAATTAAATAATTCGATGTTTAGTTAATCACATAAGAAGAAGAATAATTTTCATGTGTGACCGATACCTAGATGGCATGGCAATTCTGGACAGCAATGTTTAAAATAAATTAATAAATAATTTTCTTTTTTTAAAAAGAACAATGATGTAACCATCCTTATTAAGGGTATGAATATTGTAAAACAACCCTACTATATTGTAGTATATATTGAATTATTATAAATTATTTATATATTTACCTTTTATATGTTCTAATTTTTTTCCTGAAATTTAAATTTCAGCCTAATTATAGGGTGTTTAGAAAAATAAAAAAACTAACCAAATCAATTTATCCTTAGTGAGGCCTAAAATACTCTTTTCATTTTAAAAAATATTTTTTCCATTTTTCTATTCAATTGTTAAATCATATGAACTTTGATCAATATTTTTAGATATATTCTTCTTGATCATCATATTGATATTAGACAAAGATTGCAATTCATAGTACTTTTTATATAGTGTTCAAAAATTGATCTAAATTTTAAAATATTAATTAATCTAATTGAATTTAAATTTTAAAATTAGTTTAAATTGACTAAAAAAAACAAACAAACTAAAACATGAGAACTATATTGAAATGAAGGGAGTAGTTAATTAGATTTGCTGTGAAAAATCCCACGTTAAGTGTATAGTGGGTCGAACTTAAGCTCCCGTTAACTCTGTAATTTTAGTCGTTAATAGAGAGATCACGCTATCATATAGTGATAAGTTTAAAAAAGAAGAAGATTGATTAAAATACTCCATCACAAAAATAATTTTACATCAACTAGGATTCAAATTCAAAATATCTAATTAGGGATGACGAAATACTTACTCAAGAATAAGTAGAACGTAAATGATAAAGAAACATTTTTTAAAACACAATATGATATATTGTACAACAAAACATTACATGACCAACCATTCATAGTAAATGAATGGCTTTATTCATACTTGTTACAAGGGAAGATTATTATTATCTTACCACTTAATATCCATAATTAAACACTAATTAATTATTTAGTTGTGAGACTCCACATTTTCTTTTTCATTGGCCACATATTCTTCATAGGAGCAGCAGTATTTTTTGCATCCATATTTTGTTTTTTTGCAGCAATAGTAACATTTTTTACGTTTCCCGTAGCCACCACCCTTGTGGTAGCCGCCGCCATAATATTGTCCGTCAACTGCTACTCCATCCTCGTTATCAAGTTTCACCGCTGCATCGATAAATTGTGGTAATTAAAAAAACAAATAAAATTACATGTTACTAACATCTAAATTAATTGAAATTTCAATTTATGTATCATACTTTTCATTTTATTATATTTCAAAATGAATCCTCTTACTATATATATTTAATCTAATTTTTTATTTCCAACATGACACAAGACCGACCACAAAATTTAAATTAATTTTAACACATCCTTCTTCTCATGATTTTATGTGGCACCATTAACTTGACATGGTGTTAATGCAAAAAGAAAAGACTTTTGAAACTTGTGAATTAAAATCGTCCATATATATTTTTATGTGATTGAAAATCATTTCAAAATATCTTGAAAACTCTATGAAGATTGAATTAGGTCTCAACGAGCAAATCAGTAAAAGGAGAATTTTGACTTAAATTAGTTTCTAATTCAAGGTGACATTCTTTTGGAACGGACTAAAAAAAAGTGTCATATAAAATAAAACGAAAAGAGTATATTTTACATAGTTTGAATTTTGTACAATAGGATTGAAAAGTTTACGGTATATTGTTGATTCTTGAACTTCATGCATGGTAATTGAGACATATAAAATAAAACGAAAAGGAATGTATATTAAGTGTCATAGCCAAGTTCCAAAAAGCATATAAAATTTTAGATTATGGTTTAATTTCAAATTAAACAATCTCTACAAGTTCTGTACGCGACATTCCATATTGATTTTATCCACCATCACCTTACATGCAACATGCCTCATCACCCCAATATCGTCATCATCCAACCCCTATTTTTTGTTAAATTTGTCTAAATTATATATGAATATTTTTTTTAGAGTAAAAAGTTCAAAGCATGCAAATAAAAAGAAATAGTTACCATTGGAAGTCTCAGCCAACTCCCTAGCTGCAACCTCAGAGCTTATGATTAAGAAAATAGCCAAACAAAGACCAAGAAACAGTAATGCCTTGGAACCCATTTTTCTTTTGTTCAAAGCTTAGTATATAATTATGAAAAATGCAAATTGAGGGATGAAGAAACTAATGCATTTTTGGGCTCTATTTATAGTAAAATAATTTGAATGCATATACAATTGGAGACAAGTGTTAGACTAGAGGTGTGAGGGGACACATACACGTTTGCAATTATTGTATGAACCAAAAAATAAATGAACAACTTGGTCTACAAGTGGTACGTAAAAATAGACTACCTTTGTTCCATTTTCAGAAGTAAAAGCATTAACATGACCTATCGATATGGTGAAGTAGTAAGTATTTTTTTCGTTTCATATTGTTTGGCCGACTAAGCTCACCTCTTATGAAATTTTTAGTAAAAGATGTATTTTTTTTACTAAATCTTACTTTAATGATGCATGACCATTTGAACTCTAAATTTGATTGCTATCACTTGTGGAACGAGTTGAGTATGTAATAAAACTCTCTTGATTTACTGAATAACAATAACAATATATTAAGTGAAATCCTACAAAGTGAGATCTGAGAAAGGTAAAATATATGCAGACTTTACTATGTCATAGAGATAGAGAAATTATTTTCGAAAGACCCTCAACTCAAATAACTCTCTTGATTTATTGAAATGGACAAATAATGAAAATATCTATTTTAAGTATTTGTGTCAAGTAGAATAAATTGGAGGGAGCACTTCTTATATATCTGTAGTATAAAGTTACAATTTTGCTTTTCAAATAGATTAGTTTTTTTTTTAAAAAAATTTTACCTTTAAATAATTGAACTTATACCTAATGAAATACAAGTTCTTCGAATAATCATGATACAAAAGTATAAATATATACATTGTAAATAAAATATTTTTTGTGAGAAACATTTCAGGTTTAAATTTTAAATATAAAATTTTCTTTGTTAGATAATGTTTTTCCTCCAAGAATTTTACAATATGAATGTATTTTTTATAAAGATTTAAAGTGAATATATAAATATCAAATATCGAGCAGAAGATAAAATAAAATAGAAGACAAATCATTCACGTCAAAAAAAACCCAACCCAACAAAACCTCCAAAGTTAAAAAAAACTGATGAATATTGTGAGTGATTTTATTTATTTTAAAAAAAACTTATTTTCTCAATATTATTTTACAAAAAAAAAAAACAAAACCACGAGCATGGAGTTGATGGTCCCATGATTTAATGCACGTAGAAAATGTCAAACGGTCACTCATCAGTTGAATAATCAAAGGCTTTAAATTTTGCCAAGCCGCCACTACTATATTTTTTCATTTTAATTTTTTTTCCTTTTATGATAATTTAGTTCTAATTTTGCTAAATATAATTTTAAAACGTTAGTAAAATATTTAAGAGTACTAAATAACTAAAACTTTTTATTATATTTACGTTAATGTAAATTTGTACATATTTTTCCGTAATTGTTTTTCATTTTTATTTTTTGAAAAATTCAAATAAACACAAACTACTTCTCTAATAATACTAATGAAAGAGCTGCTTCAAATATTTCTAAAACAAATAATATATTTATATACATAATTTTAAAAATACAATGAATTTGATGCTAGTTAAAAAACCTAACCTTTGAACAAATATAATTTAAATCCACTTAACTTTATTTCTATTTTTTAGATATTAATAATATCAAAACAGATACCAAATTATATGAAAAAAATATTTAATTGTAAAAACCTCAACCATAAAGTCAACTTTGTCCAATTTATGTGGGTCCATTAGCCATATAGATCTTTTCAAGTTTTTAGAAACTGAGAAAGCTATGAAGAGGATATAAATCATATTTTTAAGAAAAGCACATTTAAATTTTAAATGCTTTTTTTAAAAAGAAATATGATTAAACATAATTTTAATTTTAAAAATTCTAAATTAAAAATAAATACTGTTTGATTTTTTATATGAAATATTTGGAATCCTAATGTTCTTACAGTCGGCAGCCGTGAGACTAATCCTCTATTTCATGATCAGCACACTAATCAGTAGAAAATTAGCCACAGAGTTTTTTTTCATTCACCAGATGTGGTGATCGAACCCTAACCTCTTGCTTAAGGAGTGAGGTGCTGAACCACTACACCACCCTTGTAATTTAAAATTTCTATTTAAATTGATACGAAGACAGTATAATATTTTCGATTATACGATATACCTAAACACAAAGGAAAGTTGGGAAGATGACAGAACTTGTTACGGACATAATATCATACTACATTTCAATGTTAAATATATTTTTGGAAAATGTACATATTTTAAAAATCAATAATTAAATATTTTATTTTAAAATATTTAAACATAGTGGTGCATATAATCTGGTCAATACTCAAAGACTTAAATGACATATTCAATGACTCTTTTAGTGTACTATCAATAAGACATACAGCTCGCTTCATTTGTTTGTACCTCAAGAAAAGTCTTTCTTTAAAAAAAAAATTAAAATAATTCTGTGGGAAAATTCTTTTTTATTTTTGAAAAAAAGTTGTGAGAAAATTCTTCAAGGAAAATGACTAGCAACAAAACAGCCAAAATTCTTATTTACATTCATACACAACTCTTGTTTAGGGATACTTTTTTCTCTTCTAAAATAAAATTTTAATTTTGATGCTACATGTGAACCTAGAATATTTTAATTTTCTAAAATAATTTTTTTTAAAAAAATACATAAAACATATTATAAGTTATAATAATTAATTAATAATTTAAAATATTTTAAATAATATATCAAAAAATTATGATCAGTCATCATCATGTTCACCTCTCACATCATCGTATTCATCTCTGTCATCGCAAGCATTATCACCATTGTCGTCAACAACCAACCATCACCACAAACCACTTGTGCGATGTGTGCTAGCTAGTCCTACCCCTACCCTTAATAGTAAAATAAAAATTTTGTTAAAAATATTTAAATTTTTGTATAAACATGATTTTTAATTTAGACACATGCACATTATCATTTTATATATAATATAATATAATTTTTTGAAGCGGAGTATTTAACTGACTATCCTTCTCTCCAACGGTAACTACACAACCCCATACTATCAATAATCAAATTATTGTTCTTAATGAACCAGTCTTGAAGCTGTTGGAGAATTATTCGATTTCCTCTCTACATTTTTTTTTAATTTGTGAAGTGTCAATTATGTGGTGTAAAGAAAAAAACGAAGAAGAAATTCTCCACTAGCCTAAAACTTAATTATAAGCTATAAATAAAAGTATATATCTACTTTATCTATGGACAATATTTTTGCACAACATGACAAGTGAAATGAAGTATTTTCTTAATTTATGATCTTATGAGTTGTTTGGTTGCCTAGAGAAGAAACATTTTGACGTTATTTTTCAATTAATAACTAATGCGCGATACATATTTAGTTGATCACATAAGAAAAAAAAATCTTCGCATAGCATGTAGGTGGATAGAGAAATAAAACAACTCTTGTTTAAATGATATATATATATATATATATTTGTGTTATTAAGAAAATCATAACTTCGTCTCTAACTCACATATAATTTGTGAAAGAAGCGTTTGATGAGTCGACAGATAAGTGACCTTTGGACCTTTTAAACTACATTATTAGTTTTTGTCACTCATCTTTGATTTAATTTAATTTTTTGTAATTGTACTTATAGAAAATATATAAACCAAGAAAGGAAAATACAAAACCAAAACTTTGTTGTTTTTCTTGCTTTTTTTCCTTTTTTTCTTCTACGTCTTGTCCATAAATTTTGAGAAAAATATCTCTCTCAGTTTTAAATCAAATGAAAGGACTTGTCCCCTCTTGTTTGACTTATTACATGCACGCAAATTGAAAAAATGCACACACAAATTTCAATAATGATAAGAGAAAACAAATACGTAAACTTTTTTTTTATTTGTTTAAGTTTTAGCTGATAGAATTATACTGTATTTCATGTTTTAGTTGGAAGTGATATATATCTCATAAACTGGTCAAGATACACGCATATTAACGATAGGTACTAAGTGAATGAACAAAGAAATGTATTTGCCTTACTTATAAAACTAGTCACATGTTTTCATAGTATTATACATATCATATATCTATTTTATTACGATTAATCGATAAACATTCATCAATAAAATTTATTAAATATCTATTTCAAAAATCATACTCAGTTGGTCAATGTATCTATTTCAAAAATCATACTCAGTTGGTCGATGAGACTCATTGGATACCTTTCACCGATGCCCACCCGCTACATTTCTGCATCTATTCGTGGTGCAGGTCTAGGTACACGTCGCCAGCATTGGACTAGGAGCTTTGTAGCTGATATAGGAGACATTTGATGAGCATTAACTATTTTGGGATACCCTACAATCTTCTTCTGTTCTCCAGACTATTTTTTGTATTCAAACACTGACCCTTGTACATTATACTTAGGACCAAATTGATAGGGACCGCGCGTACCCTCACTCTAGCTCTGCATTAGTATGATATTGTTCGCTTTGGGCCAAACCCTCACGGTTTTATTTTTGGGCATCTCCCAAAAGGTCTCATACTAATGGGATTGGGTTCAACCATATAAGTTGGTCATTTACAATCGATGTCGGAGGAGTTTGCATACCCAACAAACCTCCCCTCAAACTCTGACCACACAATCTCGTGACCTCTTCTCCAACGATTATCGATTTTTGGAACTACCACTATCTTGTATCGCCGCAACAACCTGCGGGACACGCCGCCCGACCATCCTGTTGGGAAGACTTTCGACACAAGGCATTACCGCAGACCTCCACATCGCTAGGTTACATCATCTGATCCACCAAATCATCTTGCACCGCCGTTATTGGTCAATGGGACACGCCGCCTGTACCATCACATGACAGGAAGACTTTCGATACAAGGCACCCTTGCAGATCTTTGGTCCTAATGCCACACCGGTGACTCCGTACACATCGGTCCATCACTCCTGCCCTCCGAACCTGGGCTCTGATACTACTTGATAGGGACTGCACGCACCCTCACCGCAACCCCGCATTTGTATGATTTGTTCGCTTTGGACCAAGCCCTTACGGTTTTGTTTTGGGGCATCTCCCAAAAAGCCTCATACTAATGGAATTTGATTCAACTAGTTGGTCATTTGCTCTTTCCACAACCGATGTGAAAAGAATTTGTATACCCAACACAAACAACCACCTAAATATATAGATTCTAACCTGCTCCCATATCATAACGCTCTTGGCATTAGTAACTCCATGATTGTTATCTTGTATAGAAGGTCGGATAAAACTAATATCCCAAATGTGATCCTATAATGTCTAATCCTATATAAAAAAAATCAACCAATATCATATCTCAATAATCTTTTATCCCACAAATCAAACAACCATTTATTGATTTGAAGTTAATTTTTCATTTCCTATAGAATTATGTGAAAAATTTTCTTCACCTACCAAAGAATAGTTAACCGTCCATATCTTCAAGTAATTAATGATTAATTACTTGTCCTTACGTGTGACGTGTCTACTAACATTTCCAAATAATGTCCTTTCCTTCACTCTATAATACATTCAATTGTTGTTATAAATAGAGCCAAATTATGCATCAATTTTCTCCATCCTTTAATTAATATAATTACTAAGCTTTAAAGAAGAAAAAAAAAATGATGGGTTCCAAGGCATTTCTGTTTCTTGGCCTTTTTGTGGCTATTTTTGCAATGATAAGCTCAGAAGTTGGTGCTCGGGAGTTGGCTGAGACCTGTAAGTTTATTTGTTCCTTTTATTTATCAATTTATTTGAATTATGTGTGCGCGCACATATATATATATATGTATGTAACGTTATGTACCGTCAAAGGATATAGTACAGTAGATGGAGCAACTCCTCTCTTGACCAGAGGTATCAGATTTGAGCCTTGGGTAAATAGGTATGAAACAATTCTTGGTAGGGAGTGTTCCCCCGTGCACACATAGATTAGTCAGGTTCCATTGGGGGCACCGAACACCAGACGACAACCAAAAAAAATAGTATGTAACCTTATGCTAATCTTTAAATTTCACAATTGATGTAGCGCTCGAATCGGATGATAAGAATGATGTACACGCTGACGGACGTGGTGGTTATAATGGCATTGGCGGATACCATGGTGATGGACGTAGCGGATATAACAAAGGATATAAATCTCTCGTGAAATCGAATGACAAGAATGATGTACACGGTGACGGACGTGGCGAATATAATGACATTGGTGGATACTCTGGTGATGGACGTGGTGGATATAACAAAGGATATAAACCTCCTGGTGGCGAATATAAACCCCCACATGGTGAATACAATAAAGGATATAAACCTCCTGGCGGATATAAATCTCCACATGGTGAATACAATAAAGAATATAAACCTCCTAGTGATGAATATAAAACCCCACAAGACCAATATAATCCCCCCGGTGGCGGATATTTTCCCCCACCTGGTGGCAGCGGCGGATATCTTCCCCCACGTGGTGGCCGCGGCGGATATCGCCCTCCTAGTGGAGACCATGATTAAGTGACTAGCCAAACCTCATAATAATGCATCATATATATGTCCTATGGTACGTACGTACGTAGTGGCAAGATTAGTACTAGTAAATAGTCTTGCTACTTTAGACCTTGTTGTAACAATTCTATGAATAATTCAGTTCGATATGGATGGTTGGTTATGTAATATTTTATCATGTACGATATATATAACATAATATATCACGATCATTTGTATATATTTTTCAGATTACAACATGTAAATCGTTGCTGAATGTGTATTTATTTTTATTTCCCATCCCCTAATCATATGTTTCTTTTCACTTCTCAAAATCTAAATCATCTAAACTTTAGCAATAAATATTTAAAACACATTTTTTTATCATATTGAAATATAAAGAATTGCAACTTACAATACTTTGAAATGAAAGGAGTACTTCCTCGTTCCTACCCACTCTAGTTTCATCAATCATCAACATACTCCAGTGCCTCAAAAGACTCCCGCGTATTGCGGGATGAGGGGAGGTCGGATGTACGCAGCCTAACCTCTATGTTTAAAAACATAAAGCGGCTGTTTCCAGATGACCCATGAGGAGCGTCG
>JAOTQJ010000111.1:26377366-26387869 GCA_025642045.1 Solanum sejunctum | reverse complement strand
TTATATTGTAGTATGAATTTTTTGAGCTTATGTTTCATAAAATTGACGCATTTTCCTCAAATAAAGTTGACAAACTTTGCTAAAAATATCAAATGAAAATTATATAGAAGGTGTGATTATCTTATGTTATCATTTATCATTAGTTTTTTTACTTATCACACACCATCTCAATTTTTAAATAAATTGAATTTGGGAGAATCAAAATAATCTAAATTATTTAAAGCTTGGATTATTCACCCGTCCAACCTTTAGACATATCAAAATAGGTTTAGAAAATGAAGCTCTTGAAATTAATATGCTAAACACTTATATTATAATCAACAACTTAATTGACGATTCAAAATATTTTTTAAAAAGTGATTTAATTTTTCAAATCTCTGATTTTATCACAAGAAAAACAGCCAAAATAATTAGCAAAAATGTCTTGGATTTCATTTTGAAACTATATAGTAAAATATAACTATCACTTGAATTAATGATACATTTTGCCTCTATTTATAGCATTAATCATTTGATTTTTTGTGGGCTGAGATTGAAATTTTGCCTTAGTAGATTACATATGTACCAGACTAGTTATTAATTAGGTTGGCAAATTAGAATAATAAATAATTATATGTGCCATTTGTTAATTATTTATTTTTGGCAAAGCATAATTAAATAATAATTTTATATGGCTAATAATTAAACAGATTATGTTAGAATTTACTATCTTGATATATCTTTCTGTAATATATGAGTAAATATGAATTTGATTAAATATAATTTGAGTAAAATAATTTTAACCTACTTTAATCTTTTAAAGTCTAAAAAAATATTAGACCAAAACTAAATTATTACTCAACACCCCAACACCACTCTTAAATAATTAAAATTACTTTATCATATAAAAAAGAATTTAAATTTTTCTACTTTTGTACCCAACTCCATCCTAACTTCCACCCTACCTCCACCCCCACCTGCACCTTTACTAACCCCAAAATTTAAAATTAAAAAATATCAAAAATAATTTACATACCCTATCCAACCCTTCACTCGTCCCCTACCCGCGCACTATCACTAATTTTTTGTAAAACAATTAAAATGAAATTTTAAAATACAAATTTTTCATACCCAAATCTCCACCGAACCCCCTACCCCATCCTACCTCGCAATTATTTTTAAAGAATAATTAAAAATATATTCAAAACCCCGTGCTATGGTTTGTATACGAGTATAATTTTATGCACATAGATGATTCTTTTATTACATTTTAAAAATTATATGTTCATATCTAATATATATTACTATTTTGATATATTTTTAAATATTAATTCATAATTAATATAAAATATATATAAGTTCAAATAAATACGATATTGATTTTCTGCATTTTCCCTTGTCTCGACGAGAGATAAGGAACAAATTCTTATTAGCCTAATTAAACATATGGCACAATAAGATATCTTGGGGTTATTTGGACCATCTTAAATGTAGCTTTTTGACATTAATGAAACACTAACTCAAATATTCTTTTATGGAAATCTTTACTAAAAATAGAAATTCCATTATTGACAAATAGATTTTAGGCAAGTTGAATTTGTTCAAGTGGTAAGAAACATTGAATAAAAACGAATGTGTTTATATATGTAATATATGGATATTGTATAAGTAGTTATGTAATATATTGATATATTATAAATAGTTATGTAATGCATGTATCGGTATTAAATAAATAGTTATGCAATGTATCAATAGTATATAGTGAATAACCGTGCATATATGATATATGACTATGTACATAAATGTATATACCTTCATATATATTGTTGTACAATATTTTAATATTGCAGTCATTCATCTTTCTCAAGATCGATATTTTTTTTTTTAATTCTAACAAGCTCAAATCTCCTCCGAACAATATCAAATTTTAGATATGAGCTCCTCTTAATGTTTCAATTCGGATCTTAATATATTATTCACTCAAAACGATTCAAGTTTTGCGGCAAATAGACTTTTAACATTTGAAATTTGAAGCTATCCAATGACATCCAACTTAAATCTCCTCTAATAAATTCTAAATTTTAAATATGATCTCTGTCTGATGATTAGATTCTTTTGATATATTATTTACTCGAAATGATACACATTTGCGACAAGTGAAATTAAAATTTTGAATCTCAAAACTCTTCACTCCGTTTCTCATTTTTCCATTTATGACTCTTTGAAATTAGTAGTTTTGTAATATCTGATTTTAATTATTACTATTAAGAAAAAAATGAAATGATTATATACTTTACTGGCCGGTTGAAGTAGTGTCCAAATGGTCATATTATGTAATAAATAATTGAGTCATTTTGAATAAGGAATTTTAATTCGATGAATATTTTGTAGTTTTTCATTTTTAGTGTAATGTAAAGCGAAACAAAGACAATAATTAAATACAAAGGAAAAATATAGCTTCATTAGGATTTTTGCTTAACTATGTGGATGATAATAATTACTTGTAAATGAAAAGAGGAAACATATAGAGTAAGAAATTATATTGGAAAAATTTCATATGAGTCCAATTTATTCGAATTCATGTCGAAAGTTATAATAATAAAGTACTTCTTATAAAAGAGGATTACATATCCAGGTCTTTAAGCCTCTAGTTAAAAGATAAAAAGAATTATTTACCAACTCAAATAACTTTGGTGGTGTACATTTATTCATATTTCCAACAACAAAACTATATATATTACCTACTAAAATACACCATATAGTATACATATAACCACCATGGATATTCTTCACAGGCATTCCTTATTAATTAATCAAATCCAGGAAATCTTTGGTTTGGAAAAGTCCTCCTCCAATGCCTGGAAGTCCTCCAATTCCTCGAGGTCCTCCTCCAATTTCTGGAGGTCCTCCGATTTTGGGAAGTCCTCCTCCTCCATTTCCTGGAGGTCCTTCTATTTTGGGAAGTCCTTCTCCTCCGATTCTTGGAGCTCCTCCATTTTTGGGAAGTCCTATTCCCATTACTGGAGGTCCTCCGACTCCGGAAAGTCCTCCTACTCTAGTTCCTAGAGGTCTTCCGATTCCTGAAGTCCTCCTCCTCCAATTCCTGGAGATCCTTTGGTTCCAGGAAGTCCTCCTCTAATTCCTATAGGTCCTCCGACTCGGGGGACTCCTCCTACAATTCCTGCAATTCCACCTCTCCAGGAAGTCCTCCGATTATGGGAGTTCCTCCGATTCCTGAAATTCCTCCTCCCATTCCAGGAATTCCACCTCCTCCTATTCCTGGAAGTCCTCCGATTCCTGGAATTCCTCCACCTCCTATTCTTGGAAGTCCTTCGATTCCTGTAAATCCTCCAAAAAATTTGGCTTCATTTGTCTTGCTAACCTCACCTGCACCAGTAATCATACACATAATATGTTAATGTCCTCCAATTCTAATAGTTTTGTAAACAAAGCTATTAAATCTCAGGAAATTCTCATTCAATTCATTTGCTTATTTTACACAATTTTAGATAAACTAACAACCAACAAATCATGATGGTTTAAATTATAAAAGGAGGCTTTCATAAGGAGGGGATGGAACAATTTAAATGTACATGTAGGAAGTGAAATTAAGGTCTTAAAAGGAAAAGCGCTACGACTCAATTTAGATAACGATTCAAAATATTTTTTAAAAGAATTTATATGACAAAACGATTTGACTTCTCAAACAGTAATACCTTTACTGAAAATGCAATAATGGGAACCTACCTTTCAAGGAAGTGATGGGGCTCTGAGTCAACTTTCTAGCTGCAATTTCTGTTGTTATCACAAGAAAAATAGCCAAAACAATTATCAAAAATTCCTTCCATCCCATTTTGAAACTATATAGTTAAATATAATTACTACTTGAATTAATAATAATTGTAAGAAGGACGAGGAAACTAATGAAACATTTTGCCTCTATTTATAGCATTAATTATTTGTTCTTCGTGTGGGCTAATTGAGATTGAAATTTTGCATTATTAGAGTACGTGTATACCAGGCTAGCTAATAATTAAGTTGGCATATTAGAATAATTAAATAACTCTATATGCCATATTCCTAAATAGCTATATATTGCAAAGTGTAATTATATATGGTTAAAAACCAAACAAATCGCGCCCTTTGAATATTCTATCTTTATATCTTTTTGTATTTTATATATGTTTTAACAAAATTTCCATCAATCTCGGATGAAGTCAAAAATTGACTATTTTTTTGCCTTGGAGTATGATGGAATAAAACAAAATGGTTCTTTAAACTATCTGCGCTTTTTTCATTTGTAAAGTAGCAGTTAGTCAATGCAACTTTCGGCGCTCTTCATGGGTCATCTGAAAATAACCGCTTTATTTTTTTAACATAGGGATTAGACTGCGTACATTCGACTTCCCCTCACCCCACAATAAGCGGGAGCCTTTTGAGGCACTGGGGTATGTTGTTGTTGTATATATGTTTTAACAAAGATCACATCTTTCAGTATTCAAAAATGTTATAAATGTCTTGAATTACTAACTAGAGGTTTAACGCTATAGTCAAGTCTCTATAATAACATTATTTATCTGAATATATTTTGACTTTTAGAGCACAATGTTATTATAGAAAACATATATATACTCCAATTGGCTCCAAAATAAACTTGTCCCTATTATATATAGAGGATGTTAGATTCCCAATAGGTATTTTTTTTTTAATTTGCTGAATTAAGAAATAGCCCCCCAAAAAAACATCCAAATTCAGTTCATGGTACTTATAAGTGATATATATGAAATGTGAATCCTCAACGAAAATTATTAATGTAGTAATAAACGATAATGTTATTATTTTTGTGCAGTTTTTCACATAAATTTATTATCCAATTCGAAAGTATAGAAATAAAATGAATCTAATATCAATATTCTATTAAACATTTGGCACTGTAACATATCTCTCAAAATTTCCTTTACCATAATGACACTTTTAAAGAGCATTTGGAAAATCTAAATGTAGCCATTTGACATTGTTGAAACATTGGACCATATTTCCTTTACGGTTATATTCACTAAAATGGTGATTTTTTGATAGGTATCCCATCTAAGAATTAGCTCGGATTTTTGATAAATTTCATGTGTGGTAATTTTCGTTAAAAATTTATTTTTTTGTTATTAGCTTATAAGTTATAAACTGGGCAGTCTAAGGTGTCCGGTTAGTTTAATTAATTTAATTTTAGGTCTTGTACAATAAGGTATCAGTCAATGGATGTTGTTGAGCTATATTGAATTTGAAGTTTTGATGATTAACAAACATAATAAATATTATATAAGAGACATAATGTCTCAAATAAGGAATTTATTAATAGTGTTTATGATTGATCGACAAACATTTACCGAAGAATAAAATTTTTACCATGTCTACCAATAAAAAATGGATTACAAAAGTTTTAGGGTTAGATTCCTTAACCAAATTCCCATGAGTTTTGAAGCAAGAAGACAAGAGGATTTTGACCATCATGGCCTCTCCTAATTACTCCTTCAGTTTTATTTTATGTGTCATTTTTTCTTTTTAGATTGTTTCAATAATTACCTTACACTTATTAAAAATAACTAGAGTATCACCTTATTACAAATAACTTATATTTTATTTCACTTAAAATTAATATGGATGACAATTACATGTAAAAGGAAAGAGATATATATAAGTTCGTTCTTATACATATATTATATATTATATAGTAAAGAAACACTATAGGACCATCCAAAGTGAATGGAGATTTGTGATACATTTATTCATATTTCCAACAATAAAACTATTGCTAATATAAAACATAAAAGTATAAATATATAAATAGCCATAGTCATCTGCTCTGCACTTGAGTATTTATTATGGACACAATACTTGATACATCAAAGGTACATCCACAAATTAATATTCTTCATATATATTCCTTATTAATTAATTAGTTGCGAGGCAATCCTTCATGCCAACCACCTCTAGGATATCCTCCGCCATAACCAACAACAGGATAAGATCCACCGTATCCTTCTCCTGGATAGCCTCCATAATACCCGCCATATCCACCACCGGGGTATCCACCAGAATACCCGCCATATCCACCACCAGGGTATCCACCATATCCGACACCAGGGTATACACCACCATCACGATATCCACCATATTCTCCTCCTGGGATTAATCCTCTAAATCCGCCTGGCCACCCGTATCCTGGTTGTACACCTCCTACAAATTTGGGGCCGTCATTGGGCGGTGTATCAGATACCTTTGCTGCATGGCACCAATGATAATCAAACACATGCATGGTAGCTAGCTTGTACTAAGAAATTAGACATGATCGCATATTTTATGATGATATTACATATAATAATTCTTGCATCGTCGATATAATAGTCCTTGCTAAGGATCATAACCATAATCAAGTATACACTAAAAAGGTGAATACTAAATTTATTTGGTATGAAGAAAGTCAAATTTCATCGATGAAAGTGAATGCAAAATAATTTTTGAAAAAAAGAAAGAAATATCAAAGATAATATTAGCAAACTAGAAAGTCTTTCAAATGGAATATTTGAGTACTAAAGACGTATAATAGGAAGAGTTAATCTACACAGCTATCCACAAAACTGATTAAACTAAAAATAGTTGGTGGATGTATATTATATGTTTGATTATGTATAATAAATGTATATTCTATGCATATCGATTAGAAAAAATAAATAGTAAATCTTTCTGATAAATCATGTGTACGCACACATATATTTGAAACTAATTAAGATAAATAGTTGTAAGAAATAGGCTTACAGTCAGCCAACTCCCTAGCTGCAACCTTTGATGTTATCACAAGTAAAATAGCTAAAACAATTAACAAAAATGCTTTTGATCCCATTTTTTTTTCTTGTTTCAAACTATATATAGCTTATACAACTTATATGTTATGATATACATATATATATATATATATTTTGTAAGCAGGATGAGGAAAACAATAAACATTTTGCCTCTATTTATAGAACAATAATCTGAACATTTTCAATATATTGGAGTAATGAAGTTATGCTAGTTACTACTAGTTAAGTTGACGGATTAATTGATTGACCTTTTCAACTCAGACTTTTCAATAAAGCATCTACAAAATTATTTATTTTAAATAACCAGTATAAATATATGGCTGAGGCTCAAACTCGAACGGAAAATCTTTAAATGAATAAAGAGATATCGATCATATAAGCTGATATATTTTAATTAAACTTAATTAAATTGGTGTTACGTTCTTTCAAAAAATGATTTTCAGAATTTAATATTTTAAACGATCCACCAACAACAACAAATAATGTGTGTGTGTATGTAGAAAATAGAGAAGAAAAATGATCAAGAAATGCACATTGCTTTTTTCAAACTTGTACATATAATATGTTTTTTTTCAGCAAAAAAGGTTGGAATGAAATGAAAAGACTAATAATGGGTATAAGGTAGTTGTGCTTTAGAGTGATTGATGAGTTGAGAAATTTCCAAAAATTAAGATGGAATAAAGAAGGAAAAGAAAATAAATTTAACAAAAGAACATAAACAAATAAACTATAAATGTAAAATAGAATTATTGAAATTAATCAGATTGGCATACACAATTTTTTAGGCTTCCACGCGGGCCTATGCTAGATTGCGGAGACATAATTTTTATCGAGAAAATTCAAAATTTACAATATATATTTTAAAAAATTTGATGTTTGATATATAATATAATTTTTCGGAATTATCACTCTGCCTCCACCTATGAGAGTTGTGGGACTATCTATATTGATCATCTTAATTATCTAGCCCAAGCTAATACAAATTTTTCTAATAAATTACCATCCCTAATTCTAGCCTATTAGGAGTTGGACATATCTATATTTATTCTTAGTTGCAAAGTTATTAAGAGTTTACTTTGAACATTTCTTAAGGAATTGTCGTTGGAATTAATGATTCTTCTCTTAAATGAGGACTAATCTTAATTAGGACTTTAGTTTCTCTGCCTTGTGTTTTGATTTTGGAGTTAAAAGACCAATTAGTTTTCTCATTTAGTAAAAGCAAGATCTTTTTTTATTCTCAAATTTGGGTCTATATATCGTATAAAAGGTCAATGATTCGGGATAACCTAGTACTATGTGCTTAGGACTTTCATATTGGAGGTCTTTAGTTTGAAATCTTTTGCCGGTGAAAGCAAAGGATTTGCCTTCTAGGTCGAGCTCGCCTCATCGGGGCTTGTCGAGTATGGGTTATCTCTCTTATTTGGTTCGCGAGCTATTGCATAGGAGCGAGGATATGCGCACCCAAAAATGCGCAAAATCTCAACTTGTTTCCGATTAAAATAGTATTTTTGTCTCAATAAAATAAAGATAAAGTTTGTGTATGATTTTTTTTTTAAACTTCTCTTGTAAAATTATATTGAATATATTATTATGTGCAAGACGGGCTTGGCAACCTATATTAATATTATTTTAAATTTTTATCGTTATCTATGGTAAGTTGTTCAAGATATTTGATTTCAAGTTTTGTTACATACTTAATAATACGTCTCCTACTTGCTGGTATCATCATTTAGAACGAAATTTATATTTGTTATACTTAAAGTATGTAAGAAGCTCAAATACAAAAGGATGGAAGATTGAATCATGTTGTGCGCAGCGCGTTATTTATTTAGTGTATGTCCTCTGCACAATTGATTGAACTAACCCAAGGGTCAGTAAGGCATATGAACAGTTTAAAATTCGATGAATAATAAATCAAGATATAAAATTATACAAATCATGGGATTATATATTGTTTCCATACAAAAAGCAATCCCATCCTGATTCTAATCTGGTGATAATGTGAGTTATTTGAATTCAAAACATCTTGAATGTTTTTTTTATATATATATATATAATTGTGTAATAATTTTATATATTTTAAATTGCTTAATTATATCATACCACAATAATCATTGCACATCAAATAGATTTTTAAAAGTACATAACAATTAAAAGATAATATTAGACCGTAAGTGAATAGAGGATCCATTATTTATTCAACAAAACTAACACCACCACATATCCATTATAGTCTTTGAAGGCTAGCAAATGAAATACATGCAAATCTTATTCATATTTTTATAAGATTAAAAAATTGCTGTCAATAGATCCTTGACTTTTTTGATATTTATTCAACAAAACTATTACTACTAAAACAAACAATACATATAACTTAAGCAATTAATTATGAGGATTTATTAGCTTGAGTGACTTTATCCATATATAGCTTCACTTTTGTGGATAACAACACCTATAGCAACCACCAAAGTAGTTCCTCCGGCAGCAACCGTAGCGACAGTATTCGCCTCCAGGGTAGCCGCCACCATACCACCCTTCAAATCCACTATCAAGGTACCCTCCATAACCTCCTTCTGAATATTTTGCATTATTTACCTCATTTTCCATCTCAGTTCTCTCTGTTACAACAATAGTCATACATGTTCATGTTAGCTAGATATAGTTATCAATTACTATGATGTAAATACATTTAAAATTTGAATTTGTTACGTTTAAAACATAATATTTGTTATTTTTTTCAAGAATATCACATATATTTATGTGTCAAAAATACTGAATTATTGAACCAAGTGAAATAGGCTTTGTCCAAAACGGACCAACTATCGACTGATTTGTATTTTATTAAGTCTAAAGGAAAAATTCAAGAGTTAAGAGTCAATTAGTTCAAAATGAGTGTAATCTACCTCTATTTGACTCTATTATTACCATAAGAAACATGGATTAATAGACGAATCGAACTAAATATGGACAAATGGCCATAGAAATATTACTTAAGTTGAGATGAGTAAATTACAATACGCTAAACAATGGATCATAGCCAACCCAGCCAACTTTCATTAGCAAGTTTTTTTTTTCTTTTATTTGTTCGCTTATAATTTATAACTTATCAAATAAAATTACTAAAAAATAATTCTTTATTAAAACTGCATATGACATATCTAATAAGAAAATAATTTGTAGTATCGATATCTTCTCTCTCATAACTAGCGAATTAATGCCCTTTTTAATTGTAAAAAAATAGGTGACTCTTTTTTTCAAAATGTATATAGCAATATTTTTTCTTCCAAACATAATATATACATTGAATGTTCGTGTTCTTTCAAAATGTATGCAGCATATACATTATACGAGCGCACATATAATATCAAAATATATATATATATATATATACTCGGATAGCATACGAGAAACAAAATCTTACTGATTTCCACAGTATTGGTGGAGCTCTCAGCCAACTCCCTAGCTCTAACCTCTGATGTTAAAATTAAAAAAACACCCAAAGCAAGGCTTAAAAGCATAAATATCCTTAATCCCATATTTTTTTTCTTGCTTAAAATCTTTATAACTATTATTACTTGAAGTTATGATAATTAAATGTGAAGAAGGTGAAGAATATATTGCCTTTATTTATAGCATGGAAAGGCAAAGATTTGAAGATGGTGGCATT
>JAOTQJ010000111.1:26343824-26358253 GCA_025642045.1 Solanum sejunctum | reverse complement strand
TTGCAACTTTCCAAAATTGCAACATAAGGGGTCCATCTTAGCCTATTGATCAATTAGGTCTCAAACTTTCTATTTTTAATCCAATCGAGGACTTCCGACTCAAACTTAATTATGCACGCCAAATTCACTTGATATTCTAATCATGCACCAGAAAAAAAAATACCTGAGTTTAACTTGCACAACATTCACAACAATATTCCCAATTGGACAGTTATACTTAATTTAAAGAAAACAGGGTCTAACAAATATCTAATGAGTACATTTTTAAGTATGGATCCAGTCAACCGGAGTTACTTAAGGTCAAGTAGTAGAAGGGTGAGGTCCACAACTCTAATAGCTTTTTACTTGAGCTTTTCGTAGCAATATATTTAATTAACCTTACAAAACTCACCCAAGATCCACTTATGAAGATATACAATCTACATATAATTTTTGGGGATAAGACAAAGTTCATTCTTCTTATGCACAGTAATTCCAAGCCTAACATCTGTGTCAATGTCTTCTTTTTTCATCCCATATGGTAACTTTCAATCAAATGAATAAAGAAGATTTGACAATGCTAGTTCCACAGTTGCAACCCCAAGTGTAATCCCGAGGCAATTTCTTTAACCAGCTCTAAATGAAATAAATTCAAAATCTTGTCCCTTATAATCAACATCGCTATTCAAGAATCTTTTAGGTATAAATTCATCTGGATTGTCCCATATTTCAGGATCTCAATTGCCCATGAATTTACATGAATTATAGTTCCTGGCTGAATTTCATACTCTTCTAGTGTAGATTTTCTCATTGGTTCTCTTGGTACTAAGATTGGAACCGATGGATATAATCAAAATGTCTCTTTTATCACTGTTTTCAGATAAGGAAGATTTTGGATGTCATCTTCATTCAAAATATTGCCTTTCTTTCTAATTGATTTTCTATTTCTTCTTGAATATTCTTCATGGCTTTTTGATTTTTCATCAAAGCTGTCGTTGTCCATACTACTGCAGATGCGCTAGTGTCTGATCCTACAAGTAACACATTCTAGGAAGAAAGAAAATAAATGTCGTACATACAACAACACAAACAACAATAACGGATAAAATATGTATTCATATATATATATATATATATATATATATATATATGCCTAAATCAAGGGAATAATGAAGCTACAAATTTCGCTAAGGGTATTCAGTGTTTGGTATATATAAACATAATTCTGACTATTTTCACAACATAATGCTCTATTTTTTCCTTACAAGGGTGTTCTTATGATCACTACGACATGATATTTCTTATTGAGATATCCATGTCACTCTCGTAAAACTAATTCACTATTATATATAATGTGTGTGAGAGAGCTTTAAGACATAAGAAATTACCATAACAATTGCTTTTATATCCTCCAAAGTGAGATCAATTGGTGTGGATTTCTCTTTCTTCAATTGGAGCAAAATATCAAGAATATCTCCTTCCATGGATTTTGGCCTATTGGGATCAAAGATGTTGCTCAATGAGTTCTTCATAAAGCTCATCCAAATCTTTGTAAGTATTCTCAAGTCGATTTGTCAATCTAGTAAGTTTATCAATCCAATTTAAAAAAGGAAAAAAATCTAACACAAAGAAGCTAGTCAATATTGCTGCGGATTCTTCTGAAAGAAACTTAAACCTCTTACTTTCATGTGATTCTTCGTCGTATCTAATACCAAAAGCAACTCTGTAAATTATAGTACTACTTACTAAAAACATCAAATTGCTCAAATTGGTGATTTGCAAAGTGGTAGCTTGTTGAGATATTTTGTTGATCAATCTTGATACTTCATCTTCACGAATTGGACTAAATAATTGTACTTTCTTGTGATTAAATAAACGACGAACACTAATTTTCCTCATTTCTCTCCAATAGTCGTTATAAGGTGCAAAGGCTATGTCGCGACCATTGTAAGACAATTTTTGCTGCCCAAAATGAGAAGGTCTATTACAAAATACTAAAGCTTGTGTCTTCAATGCTTCTTTTACTAATTTTGCTGAAGAAATTATCACTATTGGAGTAGAAACAAATTTCAATGAAAAGATTTTTTCATATTTCTTGAAAAGTTTTCAAAAATAAATATGAGGGGCTACACAATCAAATTGATGCAAATTTCCAATGAATGGTAGGCCCATAGGACCTGGTGCTAATTTGTTTTTGCCACTCTTTTTGGTTTTAGGGAGAATAATGATAAGAAGGATAGGAAAGGCTACAAAGAGTAGAAAGAGTATCATTTTGTTGTCCAACTTTCACTAAATACTAGTCACTTCAAATGTCTTATATATAAAAAATGGATATATATTGGGATAGACTTTCTGTTTTCTTTTCTTGTTTGATGGAAGGGTATTTAATTTTTCTGCACCAAAATCTCTCTTGTTTGGACAATCGACTCTTGGTTCTCACTTATTGGCAATATTTTAAAGGTGAGGTTGTGAGGCGAAGTATTTTATATTGTGTGAGGCGAGGAGGAAGTACTTCTAAGACACGGGATGTAAGTCCCATAGATCTACGAAGCATATATATCATATATCTTAAATATTTTATATTATGTGAGGCGAGGAGGAAGTACTCCTAAGACACGGGATGTAAGTCCCATAGATCTACGAAACATATATATCATATATCTTAAATTTTATTATTTTATTACTAAAAACATCAGCAAAAATAAAATATTCAATAAATTTACAGTTAAATTTAACTATATCACAAAGAATAAATTAAGACAACCCATACAAGTCATGAAGTGACAAAGAAAAATTGAAGGCCCAAAATTGGAAGTTCGAAAATAACATATGTACTCTAGCAATCAATATTGACAGCATAACTTGGATAGTATTAGCCGAAGACAATATAGGTTGAATGAATAAATCTCCTGTAGGGATAATATTCTTTGATACTCAATTACTTTCTCTGATTCATATTATTCGAATCTTGTTGATTTGAGATATCTTTCCTAAGAAAGATTATGTAGAGGTATATTTTATCCTCTTTATTTTATGTTAATGATATTTTAGAATTTTAAATTTGATTATTATTATTTTGTATTATTAAAGACAAAGCGTAGGATGAGGAAAAAAAGAAATAAAATGAAATAGAAAGAGTATCAATAAATTCAAATTTAAAATTTGTGATATAGAATTAAATATATTATACTATTATACACCGGTCTATACAAAGGTTTATTGAATAACCTCAAATAAAACAAGAGTAGTGGAGAATTAAAGAAAGTCCATATCTACCAAAAGTCCTCGGGGTGATATGAGGAAGATTTTATTATATTAATTTTAAAATTTTAAAAGTATGTACATATAATTCAAGCCGAAAGCAATGATAAATTTAGGGAGATCTCAAGACCTCTTCCTAAATTATTATTTAGAAATAATTTTTAGGGATAAGGCACAGATCATTTTTCTTATACGTGGTGATTCCATACCTAACATTTGTGTCAATGTCCTCTTTTTTCAATCCACAAGGTAACTCCCAATCAAATGCATAAAGAAGATTTGATAATGCAAGTTCTCTGGATATAATCCCAAGTGTAATCGCACGACATCCTCTTCTTTCTGCTCCAAATAGAATCAATTTATTTTTTTTTTAAATCGATATCGCTGTTCAAGAATCTCTCAGGTATAAATTCTTCTGATTTTCATATATTTTCGGACAATAGAGAATATTAACTCAGGTGGTTCAGAATAAAATAAAACTAAGAAAAGCTAAAAAAATTAATGCTTTAAGTGAGATTTGAACTCTAAACATGAGAGTTCATTTAAATGGAAATCTACCACTTGTTAGACTTTGCTTATTATTTAAGGGGTTCAAATCTAATATATATACAAAAATATAGAAAATTTACCTTATATATAGTGTATTTTTTGGACACCAAAGCCTAGGTCCGCCCCTGTTTCCGGATCCTTTGCAATCGTCCATGCGTTAATGTGAACTATAATTCCTGGCTGAATTTCATACCCTTCTAGTGTGGAATTTTTCATTGATTCTCTTAGTATTAGGAGCGGATCTGATGGATATATTCTAAACGTATCTTTTATTACTGCTTTGAGATAGACATGTTTTGAATGTCATCTTCATTCACAATGCCTTTTGTCCCAATTGATTTTCTAATTTCTTGTTGGATTTTTTTCATGGCTTTTGGATTCTTTATCAAGGCTGTCATTGCCCATACTACTACTACAGCTGCACTAGTGTTTGATCCAGCAACTAATACATCTACACCAAAGGAAAAAAAATTGTCAAACGCGACATATTAAAGGAGGCAAAATCAATCTATCTTTTAGTAATCCACCTAACTAAGTTTAAACAAGTTACGAGTTGATCTGTTTGTTTTAATATATCAAATTCAAAATGAGATGTAGGAAGGATCCTAAGAATCAATCTGAGGCTCTTTAAATTTCACAATACTTCCAAAGTACCTATTACGATATTCTTAATTTTAAGAGGGCATTCAAATTGGCTTATAAAAAATATTTGTAATTTTTTCGATTTAATCCATTATGTCCTCTATTATATTGTTGAACTATTGGGTTAAATTACTCAAATAGTTTAACAAGATGGGTCATATAACATCCCAAATTCAAAAATTAACATACATACAGAATCAAATATAAAGGTGGAGATTTATGAAAATCTGAATGAATTTAGGCTAATATTTTTTTTAAAAAAAAACAAGAAGCAAAACATAAAAGGACAAAGAGGTTGTGTCGATGTTGAGCGTATTGAATAATGACTCGTCATTTGACTAATTATCTTAACCCCACCATTTTGATTTAAGCAAATTTTGAACAAATTGAATCATAAGTTATAATTCATGTTGATCACTCATGTTCGATCTAACTAATCCATTTGTCATATCGATGTGTCTAAAATTTATTGTACACGTGTATATACATGCATATAATTATATGTGTGTACGAGCTCGTGTGATATTATAGATAGATTCAAGACAGAAAATTGTCATTATAAGTCCTTTTATGTCCTCCAAAGTGAGATCAATTGGTGTAGATTTCTCTTTCTTCAATTGAAACAAAAGATCAAGAATATCTTCCTCCATAGATTTTGGCCTATTGGGATTAGGATGCTGCTCAATGAGTTCTTCATAAAAACTATCCAAGTTTTTGAAGTTCCTTCCAAGTCTATCTGTCAATCTAGTGTGTTTATCAATTCAACTTAAAGAAGAAAAAAATCAGACATAAAAAACATAACCATCATAGCTTGAGCCTCAGCTAAAAGATGATCGAATCTCTTTCTTTGATGTGCTTCTTCATCAAACTTAACACCAAAAACAACTTTACAAATAATTGTACTTGTTAATGAAATCATTAAATTGCTCAAATTTGTAATTTGAGAAGCAGCAGCTAATTGAGATGTTTTCTTCACCATTCTTGACACATCATCTTCACGAATCGCACTGAATGATTGTAATTTTTTTAGACTAAATAATTAAAACACACAAATTTTTCTCATTTCTCTCCAATAATCATTATAAGGTGCAAAAGCAATAACATCACCATTATAAGACAATTTTTGTTGTCCAAGAAGTGAAGGTTTAGTACAAAATATTAAATCTTCTGTCTTCAATACTTCTTTTGCTAATTTTGGTGAAGAAACTACAATCATAATAGAAGAACCAAGTTTCAACGAGAAGATTTTTCCATATTTTTTTAGAAAGATTACAAAAATAGAGATGATGATTCAAACTATCACATTGATACAAATTTCCAATAAATGGAAGGCCTATAGGACCTGGTGGTAGTTTATTCTTTTTACTCTTTTTGGCTTTATGAAGAAGAAAAATAAGAAAAATTGGAAAGGTTACAAAGACTAGAAAAAGTATCATTTTGTTTTCTTACTACACAAAATTACCAAATCACATGAAATCATGTCCCATATATATAATAAATAAAATACGGATCATGGATCTTGATTAAACTTTTTTTTTTGTTTTGATTAAAAATAAAGAGTATATAATTTCTGATCAATGATGATATAATTAAAGAATTTTAGACCATCGCGCCACCTAAAATGTAATTCATCTGTTTTAATTTATTTGATTTAGTTGCTTTTCTTATTTGTTTAATTTTACATATATATATGTTTAAGATACAAGATTAAAGAACATTTTGATGTATTTGACATATCTAGAATTAGACATCACAAGATTTAAAGTCTCCTTTATATTTTTTAAAAATTTCATGGCAATTCAATATAAGCCAAACAAATTAAAATGGAAGAAGTACTAGGTATAAGGGTGTGTTTCGTGCAGAGGAAAATATTTTTCATGTATAATTTTTCTTAAAAATAAGTGAGCTTCTTACTTATTTTCTATAATTAGTAGATAAATTAAAAAAATATATTATTTAAAGAATATTTATATATTATCTAACTAAATATCATTGCAGTGGAATCTAGGGGCTCTGAGGGGGCGGGGTTGATCATGAGATGGTCAAGAGGACAAGGGTGGGGTGTTAGGTGAATGGAGAAGAGAGAACGATGATACTTATATAATTTGTCTTTTTCTACTTTCATTATGAAAATTATTTTTTAAAAAAAAAAATTATTTTTTTTTAAAAAAATATACTTTAATATATTTTAACTAATCAAATCTGAGAAGATAAAAAATATTTTCTCTTCCTAAATTTTTTGCATCTATAACATCACTTATCACTGACTAGATCATGTGCTAGGAAGTGTTGGGATCCTCTCTAGTATTGTTCAATGATTAGTTAAGATTATACCACGTCATCTATATGTAATCAAACGGCTTCTACTCATTGATACCAAATTTTACAAACAATAAGGCTGTGTTTGATAGGAAGAGAAATATTTTCGTTCTTGAAAAACAAATAATTTCTTACTCATTTCATAGGATTAGCTATGAAAACAAAAAACTTACGAAAAAAAGTATAGACCTAATATAAAATTATTTTAAAAAAATTTAAACTATTTATTTTTAATAAATTCATGGTTTAAACTATTAACTTTTTTACTTTATTTTTTCCTTTTAATTTCTTTCTGACATCGTGTTGACATCAACCCCGATGTCGTGTTGATATAATGCTGATGTCAATATGAATATTAAGAAATAATAATGTAAAGATTTTATAAATCACAATAATTAATAATTTTAAATATTTTAAAAAATATAAAATGTTCGATTGATTTTCGAAATTCTATTAGAGCCACATAAAGTAAGGCAAAGAATATAATTTATATTATTAAAAATAATTTAAAATACTTGTTATGCCAAAAAATGGCTTTTGACAAAAAAAAAAGAAAAAGAAAAAAAAGAGAAAATTGCATTATAAAATAGAGAAAACAAATTATTAGAAGAAAATTGCATTATAAAATAGGGAAATCAAATTATAATCTTTACTTATTAATATGATATGATAAAAAAAAATATATTTTATAATATTAATTAAAATTTATATCAGTCTCCAACCCCAACACACACAAGAAAAAAAATTTAAGAAAATTGCATTTTTTCTAAAACCACATTAGAAAAAATAAGAGGAAAATTGCATTATAAAATAGAGAAAGCAAATTATAATCTTTACTTATTAATATGATAAAAATTACTCCCAAAAAAGAACGACATAGATACGAAATTTAAGATTTTTTTTTTTAATTTTGTGATTCTAAATTAAATTTATATTAAAAATTTATAAAAATATCCTTAATCTTATAATTTGAAATATATAATGTGAAAAGTTAAAATTAAAATTTTTATCAAAAACAGTTATCCTATTTATAACAAAGCAAAATTTATACCATTAAGGAAAAAAAAACAGAAATTAGAAACTTAAGTGCTACTTTTTTTCTCTTCATCAGTGTATATAGTAACATCGACAGCTTTAGCTCAAGAGGCAACATTTTGCATGCAGAGTCCAAAGGGAAAAAAGAGGAAACAAGACAAGTGTAAGCCTAAAAGCCCCTTGGTTTCATCAACAACAGCAAAAAAGTCTAAAACTATACCCCCAAATACTCCAATTCTTGTTGTGAAAGTGAAACCAAACTAAAATTATCTCTCTTTTCACCCCTTTTGTTCTTTCTATGAATTTGGTGCTTGCTTTACTGTGTACCCACAGAACACTGCTCTTCTTCACCACGTGTTGTAGAGCCACATTTCCTGTAACGCTTTATTTCTATTAATAAATGCAACAAGAAGCCATGATCATCATGTATCTTTTTCATTTTTCTAACTTGTTTTACTTCCTAGAGTTCAATTCCAAGTTTTCCTTTGATGGGGTGTTCCCATTTCTTGAAAAAAATCTGAGCTTTTTGTTGATTTGAGATATAACACATCAAAATCTTGAAGGGGTTGTTCCCATTTGTTGAAAAGACCTCATCGTTATGTTGATTTGAGCTAAATTTGTTGTTTTTGAGGTTTCATATAAAAAAATCTTGAGTTTTCCTTTCATGGGGTGTTCCCATTTCTTGAAAACTCTAATCTTAGCATGTTAATTTGAGCTAGTTTTGTTGTTTTTGAGACCCATTGAGGGGTTGTTCCTATTTCTTGAAAAATCTCATCTTTATGTTGATTTGAGCTACTTTTACTGAAAATCTTGAGTTTTTCTTAGATGGGTTGTTCCCATTTCTTGAAAACTCTAATCTCAGCATGTTAATTTGTGCTAATTTTTGTTGTTTTTGAGATATAAGACAGCAAAGTCTTGAATTTTTCAATGGCTGCAATTCTGAGGTTTCGTAAGTTGTGCTTTCTTGAACCAGTGAAGTGTTCTACTGTCAGTGTTCAGTCATTTGAGAAACCAAAAAATGATGAAAAACAATCTTTTGAACAATCCCAAAAACCAGAAAGTCTTGTTTCTGCTATTGAGAGAGTTTTAGAGGAACCAAAATCCAAGAAGATTAAAAAACAGCCTAAGGAATGGAGGTGTGTAGATAGCTGTTGTTGGCTAATTGGCTACTTGTGTACAAGTTGGTGGCTGCTTCTGTTTTTGTGCAATTTTTTGCCTGCAAATTTGCCTGGTCTTAGGGTCCCTGAAGCTCCTGGAGTTAGACTAAAACGTGATGGATTAACAGCTGTGCATCCTGTTGTTTTAGTCCCTGGTATTGTCACTGGTGGCCTTGATCTTTGGGAAGGAAGGCCTTGTTCTGAAGGATTATTTCGAAAAAGGCTATGGGGTGGTAGTTTTACTGAAATATTCAAAAGGTACATTGCTTTAGATTAATGCATAACTAGCTTAAGTTGTTGCTATGTGATCAGAAAGTCACGAGTAAAGTTGTTGTTATGTGATCACGATATTGCTTTAGACTAATGCATAACTAGCTTAAGTTGTTGCCATGTGATCAGGAAGTCACGAGTAAGGTTGTTGTTTTGTGATCAAGATATTGCTTTAGACTAATGCATAACTAGCTTAAGTTGTTGCCATGTGATCAGGAGGTCTTGAGTAAAGTTGTTGTTATGTGATCAGGAAGTCATGGTTTCGTACTAGAAACAGTCTCTTGAGAAAAGGCAGGGCAAGGCTGAGCGCAGTAGAATCCTGTAGTCTGGCCCTTCCTGACCCCGCACATAGTGGGAGGCTGCATATTGTAGACCCTTGTGGTCCAGTCCTTCTCCCGACTTGCGCATAGCGGGAGCTTAGTTTATTGGGCTTCCCTTTTTACTACTTTAGACCTATGTTGGTCGGACTCTTCAAAAATGTCACTGTGGTGTATGTTGGATCCTCCTGAATTACTGCATTTTTCAATAATCTGAAATGGGTGTATCTGCATTTTTGATAGTCCGAACAACATAAGCCGTGTGCTCCTTCAATCAGAAAGACTAGATTTTGTTGATGCATTCTGACATGAAATTTGAAAATTGTCCTGCATTTTAGGCCTTTATGTTGGTTGGAGCACCTATCATTGGATAACGAAACGGGGCTTGATCCACCAGGGATTCGAGTCCGGGCAGTTCCAGGACTTGTAGCAGCTGATTATTTTGCCCCAGGTTACTTTGTTTGGGCTGTTCTTATTGAGAATTTGGCAAAAATTGGTTATGAACAGAAGAATATGTATATGGCTGCTTATGACTGGAGGCTATCCTTTCAAAATACCGAGGTACATTGTATGATACAGCTTGCTACATTTCTTCACATAATGACATTATCCCTTGTATATACACATACATGAATAAATGCCAGTATTATCATCATTAACTAAGTTCATTTTTTTCCCCTTTTGTGGTGAACTATGCAACAGAAGAAAAATGAATTTAGTTAATGATGATAAGATTGGCAACTAGTTGTCCCATGCGACCTTTAAGCCTTTCAATTAGTCATCTTTGGTTGCGTAAGGGCAGGTTGCCTACATTACACCCAATGCAGGTGCGGGCCTTATCTGCCACCTGCGTGAGCACGGGGATGCTTTGTGCACGCGGCTGCCCATGGTGGAGCATGTAATGTCATTTCATTGAGTGATATACTTGAAAGTATGCTCCTTTCAGCATCAGCATCAGCATCATATAAGATTGGTTTATGTCATTATGTCAATTCTCGATTGCCAAGCGTGTTGAATATTCTCAATAATTTTCAGAAAAGTGTGCAAGAACTAACTAACTTCCCCTGCATTCGTTTCTGTAATAGCCCGCGTTGCTGTATTAGCAATGCATCTGTATCGCTCGGACTGTTTAGTGTCACTGGCATTGACTGTTTAGATATGTCCAGAACTAGATTTTGGTTATGCTAATACATTTGTAATTGGAATAAGCAGATTAGAGACCAAGCTCTGAGTAGGCTGAAGAGCAAAATCGAGCTTATGTATGTAACGAATGGTTACAAGAAAGTGGTAGTAGTGCCTCATTCAATGGGAGTTATCTATTTCCTTCACTTCCTTAAATGGGTTGAAGCACCTCCTCCGGTTGGAGGTGGTGGCGGATCGGGTTGGTGCTCCAAACATATCAAAGCTATCATGAACATCGGTCCGGCATTTCTTGGTGTTCCAAAGGCTGTTGCTAATATATTGTCTGCTGAGGGAAGAGACGTTGCCTTTATCAGGTCAGTGTTTTAATTCATCCATCAGCACCCTTTCTTATGCACTTTATTTAATCCTCCTCGGTAGTATTTCGTCTAACGTTTCAAATTTGATCAAGCAATCTAATTATCTGCAGAAATTGTTGCTTCGAACTCTCCAAAAATATTGTCATGTGTATGTTGGATCCTCCAAGCGTAGTACATTTGTTTGAGGGTTTGACATGGGGACGACAACGTTTTTGGGGGGTCCAGGCAAACATAACAGAAAAAGTGGACGAAAAAGGAAGTGAACTCTTCTTTTTCATTTTTGCAGATCCATGGTGCCTGGTTTGCTGGATTCCGAGACCTTTGGTTTTCAAACACTGCAACACATTATGCGAGTTTCTCGAACATGGGACTCTGTCATTTCTTTGCTACCGAGAGGAGGAGAGGCCATATGGGGTGACTTGGATTGGTCTCCAGAAGTAGAAAACATATGTCATACATCAAAAGCGCGATACTTACAATCTTCTTTGAAGGAAAACAATAGCAATGACACTGATGCTAGGAGAAGTTTCCATATGAAGGAGCAGCCAAAATATGGTCGAATAGTTTCTTTTGGCAAGGAAAAATCTGAATTACCTTCTTCGCAGCTCTCTATTATTGATTCAAAGGTATGTATGACTCTCGGTTCCTCCTCTCTTTTCACACATTTGCATTACGACAATATATGTGTTGTTTACTAGGCTTGGATAACTTAATGCAACTGACCAGAATGGTCAGTTGAAGTCATATAATCTTTAAAGAGTTCACATCTATTCCTGTCAAAAGAGAATAGAAAAAGGAGCTCGGTGCTCTAAGCTCCTGCTATGCACAAGTCTGAGTTAGGCTTGGACCACACTGGGTCTTCACACTTCCGTGCTAATTGTATTGGTCTTAATGCATAGAAGTGATATACATTTCTTTTGACTGTCTGTCCACATTTGTTTTAAAATCAACAGGAATTCGTGCTTGAAAGTGCATCCAGAAATTCCAACACATCATGCGGAGAAATATTGTCAGAGTATGACGAGATGAGTCGCAAAAGCATAAAAAAAGTTGCTGAAAATGATGCATACACAGCAAAATCTCTGTTAGATCTTCTTCGGTTTGTGGCACCAAAAATGATGAAGCGCGCAGAGGCACACTTCTCTTACGGAATAGCAGATGACCTTGACGATCCGAAGTACAATCATTACAAGTATTGGTCAAATCCACTTGAAACCAAGTAAGAATAAGCTATAGCTCTCTTAATTAAAGGAACTTATTCCCTCGTTCTTTATTATATCGATTGCCAGCTCAACTCTCGTCGTTGCTGTAAAGTTGATTTTACAAATCACTCATATGCTTTGTGCCTTTGAAGCTATTCCGCGGTTGCATGTTGAAGACCGCCATATCCCACGATGCTATTCGTTAGCTTATGCTACCGAAAATTATACTGTTTAGCTAGGTCAAAATTTAAGTTTTATGTATAATATACTATAGGTGTGCCTGCTTTTTTTATACTGCGACGCCCCTTAGTAAAATTCCTAACTCCGCCTTTGAGTTAGTTAATAGTCGGTATCATTTTCCAGGTTGCCTGATGCACCAGAGATGGAGATATACTGTTCATATGGAGTGGGAATTCCCACCGAGAGATCATACGTCTACAAGCTGTCATCTTCCGATAGATGCAAGAGCATTCCTCTTCAAATCGACAGCTCTGCATATGGAAGTGACAACGGGTGCTTGAAGGGTGGAGTCCACTTTGTTGATGGCGATGAGAGCGTTCCAGTCGTGAGCGCTGGCTTCATGTGCGCGAAAGGTTGGCGAGGCAAGACTCGTTTCAACCCCTCAGGCATTTCCACATTCATAAGGGAATACCAGCACAAGGCACCCGCGAGTCTGCTAGAAGGGAGAGGCACGGAGAGTGGTGCTCACGTTGACATCATGGGGAACGTTGCTTTCATCGAGGATGTCCTACGAATAGCTGGTGGTGCCACCAGTGCTGAGTTGGGTGGCGATAGGATCTACTCGGATATCATGAAAATGTCAGAGAGGATAAATATTCAGCTTTAACCGCGACAATGCGCGCAATGATGAGAGTGGAACACAGTGAAAACAGCTACAAGAAAGAGGCTTCAAGGACAATCACAGTATGGAATGAGTAAAGTAGAAGACTTTTTTGCATGGATTATAAATTTCTAACTTGGGGTGGGGGGTGGGGGGGAGAGAAGAGTAGTATTTTGTCACTTTTGTAATCTACTGAATAAATTTTCACTTTATGTGATTAAGGTTCAATAAAATTATGCCTGTTCGACTAAAGAAATTCTTTAGTAGCAACGGAGTTATGATTTTTACCGAAAGGATTTAACTGAAAAAATAAAGTTAGATGTATCAAGAAGTTAAAACACTTAACAGGATTCAATTTGTGATGAGTCAGAATTTTTATTAAAGAGAGTTTAAAATACTAAAAAGTAAAGACATAAAAAAGTCAAAGGACTTCAACATATATTAGAAGTATATAAACATTAAAAATAATTTTAATTATATATAAATAGTGTAATTATAGGTTGAGTGGAGTTTGAATGAATCTTTCAAGTCTTCTCTAGCTTTGCTCTTGAATTTAACATTTACTATGTATATATAATGTAGTAATGTAATTTTACGGTGAAAATTTAGATGAACTTCAATGACTGTGATTTCTGTGCATGGTAGATGTTGAATTTCCTCAATTTTTTTACACTGTTTATCTTTTTATATTTAAACTTCGATCTTTTAGTAAAAAATCTGACTCCGCCATTAAATTTCTGAGAAATAAAATGTATCAAACAAGCCGGCGCTAAGACAGCTGAGAATTTTACTTGAGCAAGTAAATGCCAGTGAATTTTAGTTGTAACTACTGCATATATATATAATAAAAAATATATATTCTAATTTTTATACTAAAAAAAAAATTCAATAGTATTTATTTTGTTTAAAAAAGTTACCAAGAATAAAATAAATTATTTTGTTAATCCAACAGTAGTTGTTTTTTTTCTTTCTTTTTGGTAGAAATCCAACAGTTGTTGATTAGCTGTTATTCAACCATATAACTTATGGGAAACAATAAATACAGATATTTATATCTAATTTCAATTATTATTTGTAGTGTTTATATGGTTGAATATTTTATTGTCTTAAGTTGAGGAATTAATAATCATCATCTATAATTATGTTGCGAGAGGTAGGTTTTTCCGATCTTTAATTAGATGTCTCAAATTTGAATCATAGAAATGAAGAAAGAAAAAATCAAATAGGGAGAGATTTCATCTTTAACCAATCTTATGCAATTGCAAATTTAAAAGAAAAAATTACGCGAGTATACAAATATATATTAGTTAATTAGCTAACATATCTATGTTATAATTAATTACAACTTGCGGGAAATA
>JAOTQJ010000111.1:26320915-26332500 GCA_025642045.1 Solanum sejunctum | reverse complement strand
TCAACCTAATCCATTTCAGCCCATTTAAAATTGAGTTGATATGCAACCCAAATTGACTCGAGAAAGAGCTTATCAAAATATTTTTAAAATATATTTGTTAATTCGATATGTTTTATATAATCAAAATAAAAAAAAATAATTTAATTAAGTACTAAAATATTCGAAAAGAACAAAGAAACTAAGTAAAACTTAATAAAAGTTGTGTCAGATTGGTTCTTGACCAGTTATATAACCCATACTCAACCCGTTTTAGTCCAAGCAAATTTGGATTAGATTAGATTGTGACTCATGTCTATTTTGAATAAGTGCTTTTGCAACTATTGTTGGCTATAAATAGAGAGACTTCTTCTCAGTTTTCTTGATCGAAAAGTTAAATCTTTCTATGATTTCTTTGTTGACTTTTGAGTTCAGTGAAGTTATTGAAGTGTGAGGTACCGTTACTTCTTCAACATGTATATTTCTTTTATCCTAGAAAAATATAATCCACAACCTCAAGTACAATAATTAGAGAATTAAATTTTTTTAAGACACACAAAAAATTATGTGGTTTCGAATATTTATTCATTGTATTTAAAGTTTCTTTCTCTCTTTATTCTTGTAAATTAAAGCATAGTACCCATCAAATAAATCTATAACCGACCTCTAGATCCTGCAACATTAAAATCGTAAATCCTCATCGTTCCGTTACGTATTTGGCTGTATTATACGCAGTAGCATATGATTCTAGATGTAGAAGACGTATGTATCCAAGTTGCAATTTCATATAGCCTCATCTAACTAATCTAAAGATCGATAGCATAAGTAAGGCATGTCTAATTTTTCTATGAGGTTAACCTACTTACGTAATGAAATATGACATATGTTTCGATGTTTAATTAAAATAAATAAAACTTTAATTTGAGGGTTGAAATAAAATTCACTATCAAGTTTAAAGGTTTGTCAATGTATCATATAGTAAATTTCTTTGGAGTATTTTTCAAAAAGAGCAAACATTTGAAACATAATAAAGTTAAAAATAGCTATAATTTGTTAAAATTATGATTCATAGCTACATATTATAGGAGAGATGCGAGCGAGATCAAGAGAGAGAGAGAAGATAGGTGAGTGAGATCGACAGAGGGAGGTGCAAGGCGAATTGTATATGTATATTTGTCGAATTGTATATGTATATCTGTCCAATTGTATATGTATATCTGTCAAATAATTATATATGTGTAACTGATATACATATGTATTTGTATATCTAATAAGCGAGATTGAGAGAAGGAGGAGAGAGGTGAGTGAGATTAAGAGAGGAAGGAGAGAGACTAATTGTATATGTATATCTATCGAATTGAATATATAAATATGTCAAATAATTGTACATATGCAATTTGTATACATATATATTTGAATATTTGGTAAGAGATTGTAAAGAGAGAGGAGAAAGGCGCAAGATAGGAAGGGAGGAGAAAAGAGAGAGAAAAAAGCAACAAAACTCTAACTAAAGATATAAATTGTAATTTTTTTGAAACTATAATGGTATAATACAAATACATATTATATATTTGTCTAGTTACGTAGTTTAACCAAATTTATATATATATTCACTTTTACTTATTACTTTTAATATACAATTAAAAAAAATTAATTCTTTTCTGTTTTATTTTTAATGTTAATTATTTAATCCCCAAACTGTTTTTCAAGATCTCGTATTAAACATAAATTTATCATATGATCATAATGGAAGGGCAAGGAGAAGGTCATTGATGACTTCATTGCAATAATATTTTGATAAGGTTAGAAAAGGAAATGTCGTACGTAACCATTACTAGTTCAAGAAGATAATTATTAATTTTGATAACTACAGTCTGCAATTTTTTTGAAGATAACTGCTGCATTATTAAAAAACATAAATCTAAAAAATTCAAAGAAATGTATGCAAATATCAATTCTATGAGTATTTAATAAAATTTTGAGATGAAGCGATATTGTATGACATCACTTAGATTAATGTGTATTTGCTTTTGGTGTGTTCTTATTTTTAAATTTTAGATTTGCCTTTGATCGAGTCAATTTTTTAAATTATAATAAAGGATAATTATGTTAATCATTTTGGTCATTTTAATTATAAAAAAATAGTTATTGCAGTGTACTCATGTATGATTAGTATAAATTTTGTATATAGAGTATATCAATATATATTTAATGTATATCTCATGTGTAAATAATCTATAATGTATAGTTAGTGTACATTTTATATGATTTTTAACAAATTATATCGTGTAGTTACTGTATATATTTTTTTTATAATTTTTGGCTTCTACTTATCTAAATAGAGTATGATTATATTTATTATAAAATAATTAATTTATAATATATATTTAAAGATCGATAGAGTTTCCTCAAGACTAGCTATACTTTATTGCATTAAAATGACTAAATTATTTTCTTTTAATGAATAAGTCAAACACCTTAATTTAAGTATCATGAAAGGTTACTAATATATATATATATATATATATTACATAATAGTTATTTAACTTTGGTTAAATATCATAGAATGTGTCATTAATTTCTACGCTACTTAGACAAAAATTAGTGATGTTTGGTATGAAAGCTCTGTTATGTTAATAAAAGGCCATTAGATAGAGCGTCTAGCTATATAAGTTGATGAAACAAAAAGTATAGTTAATTAATTTTTTATGGACCAAGCATACACGTGATTATTTTTGTGTGTTATAATGGATGACGATGAAATTCAGATCTCATGTCATTGCATACCTAAATAGCTTCGAGATTAAATGGTGATGCCATTATATTCTCAAATATTACTTAAAAAGTGTGTATAAAAGCAAGTTAATAGAAGATCTATTTATAAGTTACATTTGAAATAGCATTTAGCAGTGTGACAACAAAAACATGATGCTCTTTCTATTCTTAGTAGCTCTTCCTATTTTTCTCATTTTTCTTCTTCACAAAATAAGTAGAAATACTATTCTGCCACCAGGTCCTTTAGGGTTGCCAATCATTGGAAATTTGCATCAATATGATAGTTTAACCCCTCATATTTATTTTTGGAAACTTTCAAAGAAATATGGAAAAATATTCTCATTGAAACTTGGTTCTACTCCAATAGTTGTAATTTCTTCAGCAAAATTAGCAAAAGAAGTAATGAAGACACAAGATTTAGCATTTTGTAGTAGACCATCTAGTCTTTGTCAACAAAAATTGTCTTACAATAGTAGTGACATAGTGTTTTCACCTTACAATAACTATTGGAGACAAATGAGAAAACTTTGTTTGCTTCATTTATTTAGTCTTAGGAAAGTGCAATCTTTTAGGCCGATTCGTGAAGATGAAGTCACCAGAATGATCAAGAAAATATCTCAACAAGTTGTCACTTCACAAGTTATCAATTTGAGCAATATAGTGATTTCAGTAACAAGTACAATTATTTGTCGAGTTGCTTTTGGTATTAGGTTTAATGAAGAAGCGCATGAAAAGAGGAGATTTGATGAACTTATACACAATAGTCAAGAAATGTTGGCTAGCTTCTTTGTCTCTGACTTTTTTCCTTCTTTAAGTTGGATTGATAAACTTACAGGCCAGACAAATAAGCTTGATAAGAATTTCAAGGATTTGGATGAGTTTTATGAAGAACTCATTGAGCAACATCATAATCCCAATAGGCCAAAATCAATGGAAGGAGATATTATTGATCTTTTGCTACAATTGAAGAAAGAGCAATCAAATCAAATCAATTTCACTTTGGACAATATAAAGGCAATTCTCATGGTAATTAATTATGCTTAAAAATATAATTCCTAAATATTGCATATAGACAAGTACTTTATCTATTCATTTGGCAATATGTTTTGACAATATCTTTCTTTTAGAACATATTTCTCGCTGGGACAGACACTAGTGCGATTACAGTAATTTGGGCAATGACAGCCTTGATGAGGAACCCGAAATCCATGAAAAAAGTTCAAGAAGAAATTAGAAAATCGGTAGGGAACAAAGGCATTGTTAATGAAGATGATACGCAAAATATACCTTATCTCAGAGCAGTGATAAAGGAGACATTTCGCTTGTATCCACCAGTTCCAATTCTTGTAACAAGAGAGACTATGGCAAATTCGATACTAGAAGGATATAAAATTCCACCAAAAACAGCAGTTCGTGTTAACTATTGGGCTATTGCTAGAGATCCTGAGTATTGGAAAAATCCAGAAGAATTTATACCTGAGAGATTCTTGAATTGTTGCATTGATTTTAAAGGTCAAGATTTTGAATTGATTCCATTTGGAGCAGGACGGAGAGGTTGCCCAGGTATAATTTTCACATGTAGACTATACTTAGCATATTTTGAAACCATATTTTGGAAGAACGTACTGAAGATTTTGAATTCGTCTCTGCAGGTCTTGCACTTGGCGTTGCAACAGTGGAGCTTATACTATCAAATCTTCTTTATGCATTTGATTGGGAGTTGCCTTCTGGGATGAAGATAGAAGATATTGACACAGACAGTTTGCGCGGAATTACTATGCATAAGAAAAATGATCTTTGCCTCGTCCCTAGAAGTTACTATATCTAGACTATATTTAGTTTTAGGTCGTGCATGCGGAATAGAAGGTAGAATAAGAATACAAATATTAGGAAGAGTGTTTTCCCCTTTGAGAATCTTACAAGTAGTAATGTAATTGCGTTTTTTGATACAAATAATATGAAGTAGCTTATGTTTAATGTTTTGATTATGTATTGAACAATAATTGCTATTGAAAGCAATTTCCCTTGAAGAAAATACATGATAATCCAAATCTCTGAAATATTCATGTACTATCTTTTGTTGCTCCTGAGGCACGGAGGAGGCTAGGTTAGTCAACAGATGATTACCGATTCAAGATTTGATTATGAGGTAGAAATTTTTGAAGTACGATTCCAATCAGGGGAGGAATTGAACTATCTCTTCCTACAAGGGCGGAGCTACCTTATATTGTTTAGCGAAAAATTATATTATTTATATATGATTAAAATAATTTCTTATGTATCTATAATAGATGTCAAACTCCCTTCAATTAATTCGTATATTTGCTTTTTCAAATTTTGAAGCCCTGTGATTGAAATCCTAGCTCTGATTCTGCTGCTGTCTTCTGGGTGGGAAGATGTCATCAAGAGAGTGCTTCCTCTTCACCATTCTCATGAGGTTTTACCTAAATATTAGAAGTCTATGTCAAATTCCTCATCATTTCAAAGCAAATTTAATTAAAAACAAGAAATGGAAAGCATGAACCTTGCGACCATTTATTAAACACGGATAACAAACGGAAACATACATATATAATTGATTCAGACACTAGAGTTTGGTCTTGTTTAGTTTCTAGGTATAATTTCGAGGAACAAGGCACAAAGGCTTCTTCTTATGCATAACAAGTCCAGGCAAAACGTCAGCATCGATGTCTTCTCTTTTCATCCCACAAGGCAACTCCCAATCAAAAAAGTAAAGAAGATTGGAAAGAACAAGTTCCACAGTTGCCACACCGAGTGCCATAGCAGGGCACCCTCTTCTGCCTGCTCCAAATGGAATCAGCTCAAAATTTTGGCCCTTAAAATCGATATCGCTATTTAAAAACCTTTCAGGTATAAATTCTTCTGGATTTTCCCATATTTCAAGATCCCTTGCAATAGCCCACGCATTGATATGAATTATAGTTTTTGGTTTAATTTCGTATCCTTCTAATATGGAATTTTGCATTGTCTCTCTTGCTATTAACAATGGAGTTGATGGATACAATCTAAATGTCTCTTTTATCACTGCTTTGAAATATGGAAGATTTCGGATATCATCTTCATTCACTATAGATTTTTTTCCAACTGATTCCCGAATCTCTGCTTGCACTTTCTTCATGGCATTTGGTTTGGCTATCAGTGCTGTCATTGCCCAAACTACTGTAGTTGCACTCGTGTCCGTTCCACCAATGAGCATATTCTACAAAAGAAATGTTTTCCTATCATGAAATGTTATAATGTGTAATATCACAAGTTTAAAAGGCATTTTATAATATTTGACCAAAAACTTTCTTTATATTATGATCGCGCCAAGGGAAGAACTTAGTCGTATGACAGAGTGTTAATACCAAAAACATGACCAAGGGAAGAACTTAGTCGTATGACAGAGTGTTAATACCAGGGGAATAGATATAACGATACAAAATACTTGACGAAGAGAGCAAGTATATAAAAATAGACACAAATAGAGTAGTTCATTACCATGATTATAGCCTTTATGTTTTCCAATGTAAGATCAATTGGAGTCGATTTCTCTTTCTTTAATTGTAGCAAAAGATCGATAATATCTCCTTCCATGGATATTGGCCTATTGGGATTGAGATGTTGCTCAATTAGTCCTTCATAAAACTCATCCAAATCCTTAAAATTCTTCTCAAGTCTATCTATTTTTCTAGAGAGTTTATCGATCCATCCTAAGAGAGGAAAATAATCGGACACAAAAAAGCCTCCCAACATTTCTTCACTCACTTTTAAAAGCTCATTAAACTTCTTCTGTTCGCGTGTTTCTTCATCATACCTAATACCAAAAGCAATTCTACAAATAATTGTAGATGTAAGTGAAATTAGTATACTGCTCAAATTTGTAATTTGTGAAGTGGCAGCTTGTTGAGATATTTTTCTAATCATTCTTGACACTTCATCTTCACGAATCGGACTAAACGATTGTACTTTTTTTAGACTAAATAATTGAAGCACACAAATTTTTCTCATTTCTCTCCAATAGTCATTATAAGGTGCAAAGGCAATATCATGACCATTATAAGACAATTTCTGTTGTCCGAGAAGAGAAGGTCTACTACAAAATATTAAATCTTGTGTCTTCAATACTTCTTTTGCTAATTTTGGTGAAGAAACTACAATCGTAGTGATAGAACCAAATTTCAATGAGAAGATTTTTCCATATTTTTTGGAAAGATTCCAAAAATAGATATGAGGAGCCAAACTATCATACTGATGCAAATTTCCAATAAATGGAAGGCCAATAGGACCTGGTGGTAGTTTGCTTTTTTTACTCTTTTTGGCTTTATGAAGAAGAAAAATAAGAAAAATTGGAAAGGTTACAAAGACTAGAAAGAGCATCATTTTGTTGTCCAACTACACAAGATTGTTAAGTAACTTGAAATCATGTCCTATATATAATAATAATAATAATAATAATAATAATAATAATAATATAGATTATGGATCTTGAGTTAAGCTTTTCTTTTATTTTTTCGATTAAAGATAAAGAGTATATGACTTTTGATCAATGATAATATAATTAAAAGAATTTTACACTATTATGCTGTCTAAAATCTACTTCAATAATTAATAATTCAAAATATTCAAAAGACAAATAAATAGTTCAATTGACTTTTCAAATTTTTTAGTTCGCATAAATTGAAAGTGACATATATTATTTAAAATAATATAAAAAAATTTATAAATTATAATAATTAATAATTTTAAATATTTAAAAAATATATAAAATGCACGGTCTTTGTCACTGGTAAGTGATAAGTCATGAAAGGTGACATGAAAAAATCATATTGTCCTAAAGTTAAAGTTTGAAAAATGTCCTCTTTCCACAAAGTTGACAAATGTAAACTGTGACTTTTTTCACTAAATGTGGCTGTCCTCTACCTAAAATTAATATGCATTAGATAAAGTCTACATATCAGGAAAAGTAAAATAGGATACGCAATCCCTAATTATGGATAACTTCCATACCTTGATACTTGTAAGATATAATTAAGTATATTTGATTTTTAATAATTGTTTGAGATATTTTGTTCCTTTTGTATAAAATAAAATGCTACATTTAAACTAATTTTTGGAATTATATTTTCTTTAAATATAAAGCAATAACACACACTTAATATAAAACGTTGGTAACTAAATGATGTGATGGTATATAATTCATTAAATCAATAACAAAAAAAGTAAATGAAATAGAAATGAAATATTAAAAAGTAAGAGCAAATTGTTGGTCATAAGTCTTATCTAATACTACCTATAAGATCAATGGACAAATCTAATACCATATAAGATTAAGAATAAGAAGAGTTTGAGAAAATAAGAGCAAATTGTTGGTCTGCCATTTTATTTTATATTTATAGATTTTGTACATGTTTGACAAAAAATATTAAGTGTTATCTAATATTATCTATTCTAAAGGAAGAGTAATTTTTTGTTACAACAAATAAACTGCAACAATTGAATTCAAAATAAACTATAATATTTGAATTCAAATTGATGATAGACTCTAATATTTATGAGATTATACTAAATATTTTTATACTTAAAATGAATTAACAGTCAAGTAGGCATCTCGAAATTGAGGCATTATAATTTCACCTTACAAAATAATACTATCCTTACAACTTATAAGAATTATATTTATTTCATTATTCAAAGTTTGGATTATGTCATCTTTTATGTATTCATACAAACTTTTCTAACAATTATAGTAATATATCTTCCACAACTATAAATTTAGTACATCAGCCTAACTAAGATTTTAATTGACAAATAAACAGAGCAGTACCCAAAGAAGCAGAGGGTGAAATCAATTTAATATTTATACATAATTCGAGTTGAAAGCAATCGTATAATTTAAAAATATTTTTTAGCGATAAGACAAAGATAATTTTTCTTATGCATAGTCGTTCCAGGCCTAACATCTGTGTCAATATCCTCTTTTTTCATCCCATAAGGTAATTCCCAATCAAATGCATAAAGAAGATTTGATAATGCAAGTTCCACAGTTGCAACCCCAAGTGTAATTCCCGGACAACCTCTTCGTCCTGCTCCAAATGGAATCAACTCAAAATCTTGGCCTTTGAAATCAATATCGCTATTCAAGAATCTTTCAGGTATAAATTCTTCTGAATTTTCCCATATTTCAGGATCTCGAGCAATTGCCCATGAGTTGACTTGAATAATAGTTCCTGGCTGGATTTCATATCCTTCTAGTGTGGAACTTTTCATTGTTTCTCTTGGTATTAGGAGTGGAGTTGGTGGATATAATCTAAATGTCTCTTTTATTACTGCTTTGAAATAATACATATTTTGTATATCATCCTCATTCAAAATGCCTTTGTTCCCAATTATTTTCCTAATTTCTTGTTGGACTTTCTTCATGACTTTTGGATTTTTTATCAAGGCTGTCATTGCTCATTCTATTGCAGCTGCACTAGTATCCGATCCAGCAACAAACACATTCTACACAAAAGATTTGTAGCGAAATCAATCAATCTTATAGTAATCTACATGAATAATAGGTTGTGTGTTTACACCTTTGTTGACTTGCCTTAACACGTTAACTACCATTTTTGGAAGAATTTAGGCTAACAATTTGTGAATAGTAAGTTTTTAAATTTTTCTAGAAATGCAAAATACAAAAGGAGGGGAGGTCATTGTTATGTTAGGCAGTATTGAATTATGACCTGACAAAAGCGAATTTTGAATGGGTTGAATCAATAGCCTATGACAATCCACTAATATTTAATCTAACTTGTCTATTTTTCACCTCTATTTACATATAGGCCTACACATGTATGTATATATGCATAGAAATAACGGTAGGTTCAAGACAAGAAAAATTACCATGAGTATTCCTTTGATATCATCAAGAGTGAGATCAATTGGAGTTGATTTCTCTTTCTTCAACTGTAGCAAAAGACCAAGAATATCCCCTTCCATGGATTTTGGCCTATTGGGATCAAGATGTTGCTCAATGAGTTCTTCATAAAACTCATCCAAATCCTTGAAAGTTTTCTCAAGTCTATCTGTCAATCCAGTAAGTTTATCAATCCAACTTAAAGAAGGAAAAAAATTAGACACAAAATAGCTAACGGTCATAGCTTGAGCTTCAGGTAAAAGACAATCAATTCTCTTCCTTTCACGCCCTTCTTCATCAAACCTAACACCAAAAGCAACTCTACAAATAATCGTACTAGTAAGTGAAACCATCAAATTGCTCAAATTGATGATTTGAGAATTAGCAGCTAATTGAGATATTTTTCTGATCATTCTTGATAATTCATCTTCGCGAATTGAACTAAAAGATTGCACTTTCTTGAGACTAAATAGATGAAGCACGCATATTTTTCGTCTTTCCCTCCATTGGTCATTGTAAGGTGCAAAGCCAATATCATGCCCATTGTAAGACAATTTTTGCTCCCAAGAAGAGATGGTCTACTACAAAATACTAAATCTTGTGTCTTCAACACTTCTTTTGCTAATTTTGCTGAAGAAACTACAACCATTGGAGTAGAACCAATTTTCAATGAGAATTTTTTTTCATATTTCTTTGAAAGTTTCCAAAAATAGATATGAGGGGTTAAACGGTCCAATTGATGCAAATTTCCAATGAATGGTACGCCTATAGGACCTGGTGGAAGATTGGTTTTTTCACTCAATTTGGCTTTAGGAAGAAGAAAAATAAGAAAAAATGGAAGGGCAAGAAAGAGTAGAAAGAGCAACATTTTGTTGTCCAACTTGCACAAAATAATATTCACTTACAAATGTCTTTTGTCTATATAATATGGATTTGGCTACCCTCCATTATATTTTTCCTCTATTTCGGCAAGTGTACTTCTAGATAAGAGACATATATCTTATTCAATTTCTAAAGGTCATAATTATATTATATTAACAAATATTATCACAGATTCATAGTTAAATCAACAAATTTGATAAAAACAAGATATTCTCCAAATTTGAAGAATAGTTTTTTTAAATTAAAATTTATCAACTTAACTATAATTATAATATATCTTAATACAACATAATTTTAACCTTTAAAAATATCTAAAAGTGTACTTGACCAAATGAAGGAAATATAGGCATATATATTAGTATAGCCTAGCAATTAATATTTCACCCATTTCAGGACGTTTGTTAGAGTGAATGAATAAATATCTTCTAATCATGATGACTTGTGATGGATAATTCAAAGAGCAAAATTGCAGCTTCACAACTCAATTAAAACGTTTTGGGCTTGGTGCTAATTGTTAAAAGGAGAAATTATGGGAATAAGTAAATATATACTTGTTAATTAGCTAATATATTTATAATTTAAATTAATTATGTCTTGTGAAAAATATTTTATTATAATGATAGTTTGAGCTTTGTATAATTTGCGTGATTTATACAAGTGTTGTGCGCGGTTTGTATAAAAGTTATAGGCGAATCTAATTATATAGAAAAATATATAAATATTTTGAATTGTATAGTGAATTATAAAAACGTTTGCACAAATTGTATAAAGAAATATATAAACGTTATACAAAAATTAAATTGTATAGTGAATTATACAAACATATACAAATGTTGCACGAATTATACAAATGTTGTTATAAGTATAGTTACAAAATGTAATTATCCAAACTATAACTATAGAGTATAATTAAGATATCTTTAAACAGTATATACGAAAATTCCCCGAATTACATTTGCTAACTAAATTTATTTAAAAATATACATTAATTATTATATGTCGACTATTGCTTGATTGTAGGATATGCAATATAAAAATATAAACAAGTAAA
>JAOTQJ010000111.1:26301426-26318379 GCA_025642045.1 Solanum sejunctum | reverse complement strand
AAATTGATGCAAATTTCCAATAAAAGGTAGCCCTAATGGACCTGGTGGCATAACATTTTTCCTAATCTTTTTGGCTAGGAAATTGAGTAAAATAAGAAAGGTTATCAAGAGCAGAAATATCATAATCATTTTTTTTCTAGTTATCACATATATCCCAAATGTGTGGAAATTTATAGACCTTGTATCCAAACTGTACGGGTTTCTTTTATGGTCAGAAGGCCTACCTATTTTCTTTTTCAACCACTCACTTGCTCGTCCCTACCACCATTTCACAATGAGAAGCAAAAGAACATGTAAAAATTATTTTTTTATCACGTTTTTTTTATCATGTTATGATTATTTTTTATTACGTTTATGTTATAATTAAATATTTTATATTTTATTTTTCAATTTATTTAAATTTGTCGGCAATTCTTTTCGAAGACTGCTTCATATTAGTTTTATCTCACTTTTCATCTCTCTCTCTCTTTCATATATACAAATGGATCTTTTAAGTTTTCAAAAAATAAACATTATATCTGTAACTTTATTTACATATAATTTACAATCAAAAAATAAAATAAACCCAATTTCTTTACAAAAAGGTAGATTTTTTTTTCTTCAATCCATTTGATGAATTTATATTTTTGGCAATATGCATTAACAGTTTGAAATAGTGAGATAATAGAACTCCCTTGAAGTATAGCTTTGCAGTTGAAGAGTCATTTAACTCCAATATGCAATGTACATACCTCAAGAATATTAGTTCAGGTGCGCGAAAGCTGGCTAGACACCTTCGGAATGCTATGGAATATCATCCGAAGGAACAGATTAAATTGCATGCTAGAGAAATAGGAGAGGGTCAAATAGGCCATTTTTCTTTCTAAAAAAAGAAAATTTATACCCAAAGTAGTTACCTATGCATCCAAATATAAATGCAGAAACAAGAATAATCCCTCTGAAGAAACATTTTGTCTAATTAAGGAGTTCAAATGCACAGCCTAATAGAGAAGAATATATATATATATATAGGCGAATTCGCGCAGCAAAGGAACTATGCGTCTTGATGTACTGAAGAGCAGCAAGCAAATGGTACCCAATATGGTTTCGTCTTCCTCTTTTCCTTCTTGATGTCAACTGGATACCTCGCTGGAGAATTCCATTCTTTCTCAGCCTCCTTACTGACAGCAGTTGGTGCCTCTGAGCTCAGAATCGAGTTCACTGTCGTTGTCTTAGTAGTACTGGAAGGTTCATCCTTCTTGTTAACTGAAGGTGGAACTTGTTTAACGTTTGGAGATCTAGCTTCACCTAGTAGACTTTTCAAGGGAGTGTGTTGCTGCCTCCCTGTGCTCCAGTTTGTTACTTTTGCAATTATCTCCTCGTTCTTCTTTCTACCTTGAGATTCATTCACCACATTGGTAATAGAAGGGAACCACCCTGCTTTCAGAGCTTCCGTTTTTGGCTGCTGAGCATTCAGCTGTGTTTCGATCTCAGAAGCAGTGGCTTTCTTGTTTGCACTACTTTCACCCGATTCAACCAATGTCATGAAAGACGGAGGCTCATAAACATCCGACTTGTCAGGATGGGACCCCTCAGCTCCAGAAGCTGGTTTGTGCAAGTCATGCTCCGACTTCTCAAGTCCTCGAGTATCAGTTGTTTCGGCATCAGGAACAGCTGTTGACTCGGACTGGATAGAAAGAACTGTTACAGCACAAACAGCAGAATGTATTAGAATGAGAATGAAAAAACTCATGTTGAACCTTCCTACAATGACAAAAGGCAACCAATATTGACTTCCAATAAATTCTTTTCATCGTTATATATATCTATACAGAGAAACAGAAGTGACTATACCTGATATAGAACCCCAGTTGGCATCCAAGCTGCTACTCGATGAAATTGGTGTATCCACTGCAGAAACAGTGTCGTTCTGTTTTATGAGCTTGTCATCACCCTCAGCCTGTGTAGCTGATGAAATGACACCAGTGGCATTTTTAAGGACATCTCCTGCATGGGAACTATCGACAACACGATCATTCAAATCAGCACCGACAACACGATTGTTCAAATCACTATTGACAACACGACTCTTCAAACCAATGGGCTCTTTCACATCATAATCACTGATCACTTTGGAATCCAATCCAGTTGCACTTGAAGACACCAATGCTTTGGCATCATTGTTAATTGTGCTGTCTTCAGAGGCTTCATGAAAAATTTCTTCCCTACTTTCATGCACAGTTGTGTCTGTAACTATAGCACCGTCATTATGTCCTCCAACTGGGCAGATAGTTTTATCACCTTCAGAAACTCCTACCAGCTTTTCCTCAATCCTTTCTTTCTCAGTTTCACCACCAGCTACAATTGGGCATTCAGTTTTGAGCGTTTCATGTTCGTCATGGTCACTTCCTCCAAGAGTGACCGTGGTTTGAATAGCTTCAGATAAACAAGAAATGGCTACAGGGGTTGTTTCATTGTTTGCAAGAAGCTCATTTTCTGGATGTCCACCCTTATTCTCCTCTGCCATGGTAAAACTTGTTTCTTCAGTTCTTTCAGTCACAGGATTATCAGTCCTTTCATTCTCAGTTTCACCCCCAACTACAATTGGACATTCGGTTCTGACCTTTTCATGTTCATCATGGTTAGTTCCTCCAAGAGTAACCGTAGTTTGAATAGCTTCAGATAAACAAGAAGTGGCTACAGGGGTGGTTGTTTCAATGTTTGCAAGAAGCTCATTTTCTGGATGTCCACCTTTGTTTTCCTCTGCCATGGTAAAACTAGTTTCTTCGGTTCTTTCAGTTGCAGGATTATCAACTTTTGTTGACTGCTTGGCATCTTCCTGGTAAGGTGAAAGAGAATTCTCTGAAGACCCTTCAGATTCTTGAAGACCATTGGAGTTCAGAATACTCCACACTCCATACTCGAACGTATTAGGATTGGATGCTAATCTGCTTGAATCTGTTTTACCCTCAGTAGAAACCACCACCTTTTCTTCACTCACCTGATCCCCCGAAACATCCAATGCTACTGTGGATATGCTTCCATCAGACCTGCTACTGTCCAAAAAAGATTGAGTCACCTCTGATGTAGCAGCGGCGTCATCTTTTGCAGAGCGAATTTCTTCAGAAGAGCCTAGATCCAATGGAAAAGTAGATTTGAATTTATTGTAGTCTTTAAATTCTTTAAGCAATTCAGGGTTGTCAAATGCCGGTAAATCTTTTGCCAAAGACACGACATGCACATCTTCCATCCCTTCCTCGGCTTTGGATGAGTCAGAAAGCTCCATTTGACCACCATCTATTTCATTAGACGAAACAGCTTTTGATTCCAATATAGGTGCATACGGTGAAAGTTCCGTGGAGATTCTCTGTTTGTCCTGCTCCGCCTCATTAAGTTGCTCATGCTCCTTATCTACATTCACACCATCTAAAGATTTAACTTCAGCATCGGATAAGGCCAATTTCAGGTCCGCAGAATCAGGATTTTCTCTCTCGTTATGCTGTAGTGCCGCTCCATTGGGAACACTATCTGTGGCTTGCTCCTCTCCCTCAAGTAACTTAGGCTTTGCACCAAGTAAATCAGATGACAAGCTTAAAGGGTCTGAACTTTTTCCCTCCACCTCCAGTGGCTTTGACTCATAATTTTCATTATTTGACGTCTTGTCATCTGTATCAGATACCACTGATTGAGACACTTCGACAGAAGTCTCAACAGCATCAACTAAACCTTCACCGGCATTGATATCTTCTATTCCCTTCAAATCATTTTGCTGGCTGGAAGACATCTGCACTTGTTTGTCATCAACAGATTCGATTGCATTCATCTCCTGCAGAGAAGCATCCCCTGGGATATCGGATTTAACAGGGCTGGCATCCAATTGTAAGTCGACCTGTCTATCAAGCTCTGTGCCCAAAGATTTATCTGCCACTGGCTGATTGGTTGCATTTTCAAGTGACTCGGGATCATATACTTCGGCAGTGTGCTGGTAGTCATTTACAGAAACTGAGATACCTACAACCAGAAAGTGCACCTCAAATTTGTATAATTCATATTAATGCAAGTAATGAACAAAATGCAACCTTCAAAATGTGAAGTCAGATTGCTAAACCTAAGTAGCAGAATGAAAAAAATTAAGGAAACAAACAGCCAAAATGATTTAAACTAATTTATGTAGGTCGGCAGCATAACAACAACAACAATAATAATATACCCAGTGAAATCCCCCAGTGTGATCATTACGGTAGCACAACGATCACAAATTTAAAAGAACATTCAGTCACAGAAAGTTATCTTAAAATCAAACTGGCAGCAAGAAGAATACAAGGACATTATTTTCTCCTACAAAAAATAAATAAATTTAAAGGTGCTTTTGACACTCAAAGAAGAAGCTCTTCTATTGTCCATAGATTATCAAAATTCGCAATGTTGAATTCATAGCATCATTTATCTTTTTTGAGAACTAAGCTTGTTAATTACACAGAAAGGAAATTCAAGAATGTTGTGCAGTTCAAATGATACTGGATAGCCCCTATTAACTATCAGGCTTCACTGCCCCTATTACATTCATTTTATCATTCTTCCCATTCTTGATCACCGTTTTCATTTTAGCACTCTTCGCATTCTTGATCATCATTTCTTCCAATTTCAACCAAGTAGTCAAACAAAAATTTCTTGTCAAGGAAAAATCATCCAGTAAAAATGTTGGTTTTAGTACTCTCTAAATCGCTTAAAACCCCATAAATTTGGGCAATACAACTGTTCAAGGGGCAACTCTTCCTAGGGAGGACCACAAAAGCAGGCCCACATGGAGCTATGGCAAACTAGAACAAATTTAAGCTGATAATTGTGGAGACGCCTATATTGGCCTGACATAAATGTCTTCAATGACACAGCTACTAAGCTCAGCATTAATAGAATATTTAGGAAATATAATAAAGAAAGCTCACTGGTTTTAATGATTGTCCATAATCCTAAGTAAGAGAATTCACTGGTTGTCATAGAGCTTCAAGACGGGAAAAATAAGGTTTTAAAAGTCCAGTATAAGTTATTTCAAACAATGTTAATAAGCAAAGATGTCCATAAAATAGTCAAGTTACTCGTGGAAAGGCTATCCAATACACCCCTTTCATTGTTTAATGTGTTTCTATAGTTGAGTTAATATAAGAAAACTTCATCCAGTCCATCTCACTTGCAATTCATAATAAGAATCCGTAGACTCAACCTTATTGGTTCAACAATTATCAAACGTCGCAAAGGAAATCAATTTCCGACATGGGGTAAAGGAAAATTGGAAGCAGAGACAAGATTCTTTTCTGATAAAAAAAGCAAAGATATTCTAACATCGGGAAAGAATTAAAATGGTATCATTTTTTGAACTTTGACTAGTTGCATTATCTAGCTTCTACTCTTTGCATACATCAAAGGACTTATCACTTATCAATTAATTCGGAAAAGTACCCTTTATTAGATGTCTTAATAAGGACGTAATTTCACTCGAACCAAAAAGTGTTCCTCCTTATTTCTTCAGCAAAGGAGCCTGACAAGTTAATCGAGTCATTTGAACTAAAATGATACAATAAGAATATTTAGATTTCCAATATATATAACTTAAATTCATATCTGAAACCTTAGTCTACAATCAGACGATTTAAATGTCGTCCATGAAGAGATATATACTCCTCATGCCCTGTTCTAAGGGGAGCTTTCCCTTACCCTTTGTTTACAATCTCAAGCATGAGATATCATAAATGTTTTATCATCTACGAAGAATATTTCTAAAGCCTCACAAGTTCCATGCAGTAATTGTCTCAATCCCACCTGATTTCTGCAGTAAGATACAAAAAAAAAAAAGGAACGAAAAGACAAGATAACAATAATCAACTTCCCTGAAATGAGAACTCGTTTTTCCCCTTTCTGTGAGAGGTAAGTGCACGACAACGCGAAATACAACAGAAATTGCAGAAAAGCTGCAAGTCCCAACAACCAATGCATTGCTAAGTATAATTACATACAACACATTTGAAACGCCATTTGATCTTCGACATAAATAAACATGAATGATCATTTGCCTTAATGCTTACCTCCAACTGCATCAGCCTTCAACAATTCATCATCAATGTTTTTCACATTTGTATTCACACTTTTGACACCCTGCGGACGCTCTTCCACCCCAGGGCTAATCCCACTATCAGAAAACTCCATAACAGCATCAGAGAAAGTTTCATCCTCTGATCGATATGATTTATCACCACTACTACCGTCTTTAACAATTGTCTTCTTACCAATAGGACCTAAAACCAAAACCATGATCACATAAAAAACCATAATTTCACCAGAAAAGAGAAATTAAACAACATTTGTACAAAAGGCTCGAGATTTCTCACTTGGAGTTTGCTGATCTCCATCTGAGTGATGCTCGTCATCAGAAACAGCTGAATGCATCGAATTATCTGCTTCTGATTCACTAAACTTATATCCTTCAATTTTCCCACAAACCTTCTTGTGTGCCCTTCTGTGCCTAGCGCTAGGATGTGGGTTTGGAAAAGGCCAACCACATTTATGACACAAATGTGGCCCATGATTCTCATGCCCTGAATTCAAGAAATCTCATTTCAGAACTCTCATTACCAACAACAACAACATCATAATCCGTCTAATCCCACAAGTGGGATTGACGAGGGTAAATTGCTCCTACCTCATCGAACAAGATAGAGAGGCTGTTACCAACCCATGAAAACTCAACTATTCACAGAGCAATAACATACTAATGCTTATAACAATCCCAGAAGAGGATGAACTACACATTCCACACATACACACTTCTGTTTATATATGTAAGCATACTACTATGATTACATTAAAAAATCCAATTCACATCTCCCAATACCTAAACCAAAACACAAATTAAACAATCCATAGACAATGAACAATACATTTCACACATTCAACATAAACTTCTTAAAAAATTAAGAAAAAAACCCATTTTGACCACAAGTCAAGACCCCATTAACAATATGTACAAAAATTCAAGCACAAAACTCCACAAAGTAACCCAAAATTAAGAAAAATGCAGGTATCCTTCAATGAAACCTCTGCATACCCAAATCACAGTACACCCAGAAACAGAAACAAACATAAAAAGTAAAAAAGAAATAAACTTTCAGAAACCCATTAGAGAAATAAACCTGATGGGGTTGTTGTTTTATGATCTTGAACCTCCATAAGCACGAAAAATCAGCAACAGCAACAGAAGAAAGCAGAAGTAAAGAAGTGTGTACGGAAGAAAAGAAAGCTTTTGTTGCAAAAATGAGAAGAAATGTGAAAGGACTTTGGTGTCAAAGTTGGAAAAGTATAACTATGATAGAGGCCTAGTACAGTAGGGGAAAAGATAGAGACAGAGATTGGGAGGGGGGTTCCCGGGGGTGGGGGTATGAAATAGAGATGATGAAAATGGCTATAGTGCACCATGTGCGTGTGTTAAGGAATGAAACAATTTCTACTTAGAATCCTATGTTTTGTGTGCTTAGAGTAGTTGTGCACCGGTAGGACATAAGTTATAATAATTTTGGCATAAGATATAAGATTATTTTATTCTATATTTTATTAGAAGTATAAAGTAATTCTTAAATTATTTGTCTTAAGCTAACTTATCTCAAGATTAACTAACTTGGAATAATATGTTGTTAACCAAACGATCCCTAATGATTTAAATATCCTTCATCGACTCATGTCAGAAATTTATTAATCTAATGATGTGTTATTGAGTTTAAGTTATACATAAAGTAATAATATACTCAATATAATTTTATACGTAAATATAAAGGGGGTGGATGTATCGTACCTCGATTCGAGAAGATGTTTCCCACTAGTATATATAAGTAAAACTCTTTAAAATATGAGATTCTATAGTGTTGAAAATAAGATTGATTTTTTAGCTATAAAATAATTGAAGCTAATTTAATGATATATAGAGAAATCGAATATAACAACTCAAAGTTAAAATATTTATTACTTTCTTTATTTTAAAAAGAATGACATACTTCAACTTGACGCAAAATTTTAAAAAATAAAGAAGAATTTTTAATTTTGTAGACTGTAGTTTCAAATTAAAGTTATGTCAAATGTATCAAAATTCTTTAATTTTATCATCTAAACTTATCATGTAAAAAATTAAAATAAAAAATATTACCAAAAAAGAAAAAAAATTATTCTTTTTTAAATGAATTAACAAAAAAAGTATATCCTTATTACTTAACCGAAAAAAATGTTAGTTAATCTTGTAATATAAGAGAATCATATAATATTGAATTAAATACTTATTGAATTATGATCTTGTGTTATCGATGACTTTTCTATATGTGTGATTAATTGAGGAAATAGTCAAAAGTACTACAAAAGTAAAAGTAAAAGGTTTTACAAATTGTTTTTGTTATTTTTGGTAGGAAATAAAATAGAATGAAGAGAAAGGATATATGGATTATTTCCTTATTTATAGATATTGTTTTGAGCTGTTTTGGTAATTAGAAATAATGAGATAATGAGTTATTTTTCTGTTTGGGATTTGGTAAGGAAAATAAAAATAAATCTTATGAATTACACTAGATCATGTCAATTTTGTTGAATTAATGGTAGTTAAAATTAGTGCTACTAAAGATTCAAGTCAAACATTTGAAAAAGAAGAAGAAAATAAGTCTTGTGAGAAAAGTAATAGCAATTGACCCCCTTATTATGTAGAAATAGTTGGTCGATTTCGTATCGTTGCAAAATAATACTCGGATGGAGCCAAAGATTGATTATTTTTTGGTCTTGGAGTATGATGGAATAAAGCAAAATGACTCTTTAAACTATCTGCGCTTTTTTCATTTGTGAAGTAGCAGTTAGTCAGTGCAACTTTCGACGCTCCTCATGGATTATCTGGAAACAACCGCTTTATATTTTTAAACATAGGGGTTAGGCTGCGTACATTCGACCCCTCCACTCTGCAATGAGCGAAAGTCTTTTGAGGCACGGGGGTATGTTGTTGTTGTTGTTGTTTGTTGCAAAATAATACTTTTCTGTCTCAAATTAATTGAATTTTTAAGTTTATTTTTAATGTTCAAAATAATTGAATTGTTCAAAGTTCAAAAAGAATATTTGAAACTTTTTTCATATTTACCTTCATTTATTGAAGTTTTATATTTTGTAGAAAATAAATTACACTACATATTTATGACTTCACAAATAAAAATAGTAAAAAGTATTGTGTAAATTTTATTTTTATTTTTTTAATATGTGCATTATCTCATAAATTCAATTAATATGAGACAGAAGAAGTAATAATTTGTTTGGTGATTTCAGGAGTGTCACAAAAGAAGTTTTAACAAATATTGAATACTTCTGATCAAATTCATAAGCAATTCTTAAACAACAATCATGAACTTTAGATGTGACTTCCTAAAAAACGATTAAAAAGAAGATTGAAGAACGAAACTAACTATAAAAAATATATCATTTAACTTGATTTTAATATATATTTATGTCTTTCAATTTTAAGTATAGATAAGTAGACACATAATTAAATTATTAAAAAATTAAATAAATAAATACACACATCTTACATGATAAAAATACATGAGATATATACGTTTTATGTGATAAATAATTGACTTTTAATAAACAACCGCAATCAAGATTTTTCTTAAAAGAATTCTTAATTGAATCGTTCAACCAATTCACTTTTTTAGCCATCGCTCAGATTCTCCAATATTTGTATTCATTTAAAAAAAAATTATCTCGTATTAACATCTTAATGACTTATCTTAGATTTAAATAAAATATTTTTTGTCCAAGATGCTTTCTCCGTCTGTTTTATAATCATTAATATTTGTACAATCTAATAACTTAATTTAGACTTTTGTGCATTAATTATATATCGATTCATTTTACACTTTGATTGTGATATTTAGTTGTGAAAAGAGGGTGTTACATGCACTTTCTTGTTGACATTTGGTGTTGGTTATGTTTAATAAAAATTAAGCAAGCTATTCATTTATAATTAAAAAAAATATGTATATGAAATATATATGTGCACGAATCAAATCATATAGTTCCTTTTATTAATTAAAAAAAAGTAAATTTTTCTTAAAGAATATGAATTTAGACTGAGCATAACTTGAATTTATTATTCAAACAAATTTGACATTAATACAAAGCTTTTAATTCAAGTTCTGAAAGATAAAATTATTGACGATAAAGAATATTTTATCCTTCAAAGCAATTCAAATAATAAGTAAATTCGAATTAACCTACCTCGAAAATTATACTAAATCACCATTTTTATTATTTAAAAAATAAGGTACATACCATATAATTACAAGAAATTATTTTCATTTTCCTCTTTATTATTGGTGTTCATTTATTTATTTTCTTGAGTCCCCAATTTGGGAAACATAAAAATAAACTAATGGACAAATAATAAGATTCCTCGTGTCCCCGTTTGGACAAATATATGAATGCTCCATTTTTATTTGCCAACAAAAGGTCCTGCCATAATCACAATATAATTAATTATTTGGTGAAGTGTCTTAACTTCAAAGTCAACAAAGACTTTAAAGTGAAAGATTTATACATCTAACATAAGTTCACATCAATCGTTTATGCATTTTTTATCATAAAATTTGTTGGATTAAAATAGATAGACATCGTCGATCAATTTTTGTTATGATAAATATAATATTAAAATTAAATTCTTTGATTAGTACGATAGTAAAATTATGCATCAAGTTAAAATAGATATTACATGTTATCTATTTGAAACGCTTTCTCAATATGATAATGGGACAAACTTTAACAAAATACTGCCTCCCTAAAAAGAGGTATATATATTTGACGTCTAAGGAGAGAGAGAAAAGAATCAATAAAGAGATTCATTAAACGGACACGTTTTTGAAGAATGAGTGCATATATATATGACACCTTATGTAAATTCTCAATAAAAAATAAAAGCAAAGAGTTTTATAAAATATAATACAAATTTATATCGTACGTATACATATTTTAAAGCTCAATAAAACCATAGCAAAACTAATTAAATTCATGAAATTTTTTTCAAAAAAGAAAAAGATACAATACATGAATGAACTTTGATCACGAGGTTAGTCATTTTGCAAATTAAATTTATTAATTTCATATAATAACTTAGATCATAAATATATAATGCACTGAATGAGGTTATTTCTCCTTTAATCATAGGTCTCAGATTGTAGTTCTAAGTATGAAAGAATTCTTCGTAGAAAATATTACGAGTCCAAATTAATTAAACTTCAATAAGAATATTAAATACCGACAAAAAAAAATAGGGCCACAAGAAATTGGTATAAAAGTCACCGACGGTGTGTTTTAATATTGGACTACTCTTTTGTTTTGAAGCCTCTAGTCAACTATTGTTGATGGAATCTAAGAGATAGATATGTGAAAATAATAATAATAATAATAACGATAATAATAATAATAGGACTAGACTATTCAAACAATTTAACTTGATTTAAATAATATAATATAAGTAGTTTATAAGTACCACAAATTTTCATTTGAAAGAATAATTTGATAATCAATTTAAAAAGGTGCTTTTTGTGAATTTAGATTGTTGATTAATCTTATGATATGACTCCATGCATGTTAAAAGCATCTTTATTATTTTTTATAATATAAATGGAGAAATTTATAATATGCTTCCAACAAACTCATGCTTTTGTGTGGAAGTCAGATCTAGCATTCTTTAAATTTATATTTTAGTTTCACTTGTAATATTTTATTTTTTTCTATAGTCAGTATGATTAATTGTTGAAGTTAATAATTTAAATTATATTTAAAAATTATAAAAAAAATTATTACAAGGCCCTAAGTATGCCTAATAACATATTTGTTTCATTATGTTAAAAATCTTATATAAACTATGTCTAATACTTTATTTTAAGACTATGTATATATATGTCTTTTAGAAAAATGTATGCTAGATGCCCCTAAGTAAATAACTATTAATATCAATATCAGATTTCCTTAATTATTCACCATTATTATTTTTTCTTTTCTTATATATCTGTTGTACTCGAGTCAAAGATCATCTAACCTTTTTATCTCCGTATATTAGTAAAAGTAAATACATTCTATTCTTCACAAATTCTACATGTGATTAAAATTAAAAAATAATTATCTCCCTCACCAACTACGAGGAACTCAAAGTCATTAAAATTTACTAAAAATAGTATCTAGTAATAATTTAAAATAAATATCTCCAATTGTATCCTAAATGAATATGGGCCCACAAAAATCTAAGGCCCATAATTGTAAAGCCCAGAATCGGGCCCACTAAAGCAGACTTCTGGGCTTTGTCATCTAGTTTCACGTGTTTTCCAAAGGACCAGTTTCTCAAAAAAAAAAAAATTATTTTGGTTGAAAAATCAATTCCATATAAACTTAATTGGATAGTACTAACAAAATGTTTCCTAATTGCGCACATTATAAAATAAAACTTGTTTAATCAACTATTTGTATGTCGACGTTTAATTTGTAATTCTTTTCAAAACTTTTAGCATATATATATAAATGTAAATATACATTTATAGTGCCTAAAGTTAAAGTGTGACAAAATCAAACTTCAGACATATATCTGAAGTCATGTTGGATGACTGAACTTTTAATCATATATGGCTATAGTTTGAATAATGACTAAGGATCATGTGAGATTTGATCCAGTTCTTGCCCTAAAGCTTATTCAAATACCTCTTTATCTTTCTTGAACTGCGCACAACTTTTTCCTATCCTTCTATAAATAGTTCACCGAGAGTAGGGAGCTCTAGTACTCATTATTTCACTTGCTATACTAGTTAAATTCACTTGAAGTATTTCGTTCGTTCACTTCAAACAAGTTTTACCATTCGGATGAAAGGATATCATCCTAATAAAAGTTCTTCTTCCCTTGTCAATGTTTGAGATGTCTGGTTGTGCCAATTTCCGCTTACTGACAACATGACTTATATGCCCGGCAACACCTCGAATTTTATGCATTTTAGATGCCCAGAAGGAAGAAGTAAGATTAGGAGTGCTTTCATGATTCTTTTCTTATATTTATCCAATAAGAAATACGAGTCTGTTTTATTCACTTTTCTTCTAAGAAAATTAACATCTAAGATCGTTTATATTAGTCTTTTAATAGGAATATCGATAAATTAATAGATACAAATTCTACAATCATATACTTCGATTTTAATTTAGATAACGTGAAAAAAAAAATCCCGTGCCAAATTTAGATTTTATAGGTAAAGATGAGTTGTTCTGTTGGATTAGTGAGACATTTTGTTATGTCAAGCTTCTTTTGTCGATTGATATATACATACACCAAGTCCAAGTTCAAATAATTAATTCCACATGTTGTCTTTTGATATTATTGCTACAAGTAAACAAATTGGTGATTAAGAAGTATAATCTTGTAATCACCGATAGTAGAATTAATACATTGTTTGTTAATCGTCTTATAATTACTAATCTGTCAATCAATACACTATTCATTAATCGTTCGATGGTTACCAATCTAATACCAAATTATCAATATCTTATCGATTGACTAGAATATTAGTATGTTCAAAAATCAATATTCGATAAGCAAAATTATTAACCATAATTATTTATCCGATTCATCTGATAAGCAGTTCTAATGCTGATAACTTTGCCTCCTGAAATCCACCTTCCGTGAAATTTGCCTCCTGAAATCCACATTCCATGACCTACATTTCATATATTCTTTCATGTAGGTATTCTTCTTGTGTTGGATACAACACATTTGATAGAGGAAAGTGAATGGTCTCCCACGAGAGACGAACCAAGAATTTGAAATAATGTTGAACATTACAATTAAAAAGAGGGGAAAAGGTTAAAAAAATATCCAACAATTTTGTTTTATTGTTTCACTTTATCCTTGTCGTTAAAATAAGTTTATTTATACTCCTGCCGTTAACAAACTCACCGGATTTGTTCCTAACTTGGACGAATCGCCTCAAATTATGTTCATATGGGAAAAGGGTCGATAAGTATTTTTTTTTTTAAGTTTTTGTTATTAACTTGAAAAAGCAAGTTTGGTGATAGTTCTTGTGATAGTTTGGTGCTTTTAAAGAATTCCAACACCAGAAAAAGTTATGCTTTGTGGGATACACTTACTAGAGAATGTCGAAGTCTTCCATGTCCTTATGTGAAAGGTAGAGATCGCCCTCAAATGCTTGTGGCTTGTGTTATGATTCTACTATCACTGATTACAAGGTTATATTGATATTTACAACTTTTTATTTTGTTTACTCTTTGTCTAATGGATCTTGAACATACAACACAAGTCCCCCTTATCTAGATGGGTCAGCTGGTAGGGTGATTAGCATCCAAGATGATTTATATTGGTCTTTGAACAACACTATCAACAACCTCGTAGATAGAAATTCTACAATCATATACTTTGACTCTAGCTCCAATGAGTTGGAAAAAACTTTCAGAGCCAAAATTAGATTTTATGACTGAGGACGAGTTATTTTGCTTGGCTAGTGTGAAAGATCGTCTTACTGTATATGGTGGCAAAAACACAACTACCGAATTGAACGTGTGGCTTATGGAAAAATATGGTTGGAAAAAGTTGATGAACATTTGCAAGTTACCCAGTATTTGCAAGATGTTTGTAACTGATAACAACCTCTTGTAACAAACAACAACATTACCCCAATGCCTTAAAAGTTTTCGCACATTGCGAAGTAAGGGGAGATTGGATGTACGCAGTCTGACCTCTATATTTAAAAACATAGCGCGACTGTTTCCGGATGACCCATAATGAACGTCGAAAGTTGCATTGACTAACTGCTACTTCACAATTGAAAGAAGAAGCGCAGATGCATTTTGCTTTATTCCATCATACCCCAAAGTTAAAAAATAGTGAATCTTTGGCTCCATCCGAGATTGATGGAAAAATAACAACCTCTTGTATTGTACAAAAAATGATGATGTTCTCTTCCAAGGATTTGCTTATGGATTTTCCATCTGTTATTCTCAACAACAACAATTCGTTAAACTCGAGGAAATACGATACAATTATTATACAACTTCAATATGTTTGGATACTGTGTATTTTTACTTTCAAGTTTTGTTTAGGTTTTCATTATGTTGTTTTTTGATAAATTTATTTCCACTTGTAAACAAATTGGTGAATAAGAAAATAAAAGGATTTCCAGCATATGGCCTGCAACGGTATTTTTTTTCTATTTCTCTCTTTTTTTCCCTCTTAGTTCTGGTATTTGTCATTCTTTCTTGTTTTTATAAGGCCAATTCTTTCTTTTTATAAATAAAAATCATGTAATTCTTAGTTAAAATTTCATCTGATTAGTTACTCAGCTTCAGAATATATAAATATTGCGTGTTGTAGGTATTATATTTTGACTAATAGACATATGTAAAAATAGGAGATCAACAATAACCTTAACTTGTATTATACACGATGATAAAAAGTGTAAATCGTAACAACACTCAAATAATTAATTAATTTATAAATAGTTAAATTTTATTATTAATTATTTAATAAATATGTGACATGTTTAAAGCCATAACATTAAAAGTAGTTTGACACATTTGATATAATTGTATTTTACAATCACAAAATAAAAAAAAATTTCTTTATTTTCTTTAATTTTGTGCCAAGTTAAAGTAGATCAATTTTTTTTAAACGGGTGGAATATTTCTTTCATAAAATTAATGGAGATATGCATAAATCAATCCAAATATAATAGAAACCTCTTTAATTAACTAATACAATAGACATATGTTTTTTATTTAGTCTCAACTGATATATATATAGGGGTGTGTATCGGTTGATTCGATTCAATTTTATATGTTATCGATTCGATTTTTTGGTTTTTAAATATACTAAATCAATAAGATTTTTTCAATCGATTTTTGATCCTTAACGGTTCGATTTTTTATTTACCCAATAAAAAATACCCATAAAATAAATATATGATTTCTCTAACAAATTTGATGCAATACGGTGAGATAAAAGTAAACAAACAAATCAATTGAACAATAACCTAATACGAAAAATCAAATCGAATCAATAATTCGATATTTTTTATTTTGTAAAATCATTAAAACCCATTAATTCAATAATTCAACAACAATAAATTAATAATATTTTTTTCTATTTGATTTATCAATCAATTTGATTTTTTCACATAAAACATATATATTCTTTAATTTTAAATATGTATAAATAAATAATTAAACTTATATAAAAAAATTAAACAAATAAAATTGCATATCATACATTGCATAATATAAATTATATGTTATATCAAAATAAATTATCATATAAGATATATATTTAAAATTAAATTAAACAATACGTTTATGTATTATGCCTAGTTCGAAGAGTATATCCTTTTGTTGCCCGGGTCGAGACAAAATCTTTAGGTTTTCTTTAAAACCTCAAAAACCCTTTCACCCCTTTCCTCTGTAATTCCCAAACAAAAGAAAGAGAAAGAAGCCATGGATTTCTTCAAACCCAAGAAATCATCTTTTCCAGAAACACTACCACACCTACAGCTCCAACAAACCTTAAAGAATCTGCAGACCCACTTCACCAATTTCTTTCAAACCACTGTACCCAAACTCAACACCCTTAATTCTTGTCCAAATTCACCCCCATGGGCTAAAATTGGTGTAAAAAGGCAACCTTTATCTACTGAAACCATTGAAGAGAGGTTGGGTGGAGTGCCTGTTTATGCCCTTAGCAATGCTTCTCAAGAATTCGTGTTGGTTTCGGGTGTTAGAACTAGAAAAAGCCTGGGGCTGTTTTGCTTTAGTGAAGCTGATGCTGAAGCTCTTCGTCAGCAGATGGAATCAATGGACCCTTCTATGCGAAACGGCTCTCGGGTTGTTCCTGTTGCTCTCAACAAGGTTAGCTTCAATTTGCCA
>JAOTQJ010000111.1:26278121-26299364 GCA_025642045.1 Solanum sejunctum | reverse complement strand
TGGACAACATAATATCACATGGAAGAATATTGGACGTATCATGTTCAAAGTTTGACATTATCTCTGAGTTTGGTTTGCAGAAAATTAAATGGCAGCTTATGTACATGAGGTAAATTAGGGTTATGTACATAAGGTAAATTTAGTACATGAAGGGAACTATGTATCCGTTAAGTTGCGGTCATTAGTAATCTAATTAAATTTATATATCGTAATATTAAAATTAATAAAATATTCTAAAGTTATCAAAACTTTTCTCCATAAAAAAATTAGCATTATAAATATATCTCAAAAACTTCTATTAATGTAATATTGTTAAATTCCTAATTAGCTTTAACTATATTTTTAGACTATAACATTATTTCATTTTTCTCGATAACATTATTCCAATAGCTTCAATTATAGTGGTTGAGTTTGTGGATGTTTTATCATACTTAACCTACTTTTTTGGCATGATTTTTACTTTCTTTAAGATTTTTAAATACTATGCTATCATTAATCATCCAATAATTATCAATCTGATACCAAATCAACTAATATCTTATCGATTGGCTAGAATATTAGTATGTTCAAAATCAATATCCGATAAGAAAAATCGTTAAACATAATTATTTATCTAATTCATATGATAAGCAGTCGTAATGCTAATAACTCTGCCTCCTGAATTCCACCTTCCTTGACCTAGGGCATTATGATTTTAATTTTACTTGAAATAATATTGAATATTATAATAAAAAGATTGAATAAAAAAACAAAGAAGAAATATCTATTTTCTATCAAGAATATTTGAAAACTTTGAATTAGATAACATAAATCCTCATATTAATAAATAAAGATTTTAATACTCATAGAAAATAGAGGATTTATGTGGTAAATATCGAGTTCAATTAATTTTGAGTATTAATTGCATTCACCCCAGATAATTTCTATACTATAATATGATACATTATTACTATACAATTTGTATGATTCTTGAATTACAATTATGTTTTATATTTGTAAGTTTACTTTGATCGCAATTCTCACAAAAAACATAGACAGATAAATAAATATTTAAGAATTTTATTTAAAGAAGGTCGTTTCAAGTAATTTTTTTTATATTTATATATACAGTTTAAATGGATCTGTATGATATGATAAATTTACCTTAACAAAGGATTTTCTTATTGAATTTTGAATAAATTCTTTATCTGCACTAAATAATTTCTAACATTAATATAAAGTTTGAAGCAAAATTATTAAGTTTTGCCAATAATAAATGGATTCATAACCTTTATTTAAAAAAAAGTGGTCTACAGCTGCCAAAAATAATTTATTATGAAGGTAAATTATTTCTTAGCATAGGTTAATTAATTAATTTTTCTAAAAATTATAATATTAAAATAAGCCAAAAGGCCAGTAAATGTAGTGGGCCATAGTACATTGACGGCGCTGGGCTTGATTCGTTTGTTTTATGGGCCTCACTTACCCACTCAATATACTTTGTATGGCCCGCTGCCCTTTTTACAAATAAATAATATGGATAAATTGAATTTCTTATAGCCTCGTGTTAAATTTATTGTACCTTTTTTTGTCCTTTTATAATGTCCAAAACAAATTGTTTATATATAAAAAAAATACCAACTTTTCATAATGATGCACCCCTTACTTATGTTGAAGTGGTTAAATTTGTCAAAACTTTACTAAGGGTGTGTTATATGTAACGAGGGAAAATATTTTTTCACAAAGAAAACGGGGTTGAATTTATAACTTACTTTTTGCGTTCATAACTAAAATATATTATTTTTAAAATATTTATAGTGTATAATTTAGATAAATATTATGAAAGGTGAGTAAAGTAGGAATATAAAGATACGTATGTTGAAGAGTGAGTATGAATACATAATTAATATAATATACTACTTGCAAAAGTGAAGTATAGACGGATTGCAAGACAATGTATTACTACATACACTACTACAAGAACAATTTTTACCAGCAATAAATATGAATATTAACAAAGATGTTAAAAGTCTATAGAGACATTAATTAAATCTTATTGAATTCAGCGTGGTTGTAAATCTTAAGAATAGTACTAACTGCCTCTTAAAAAATACAATTAAACTATTATGTTAATTAAGTATTGCTAAAGAACATCGTTAATGCAGTGATACTAATCTTTTGCCCTAATTCTAAACATGAATATTGATCTATATTCAAATGCTTGTAATGGTTTTGTACATTTGTATGATATTATTATAAATGGTTAATAAGATGAATTTACATTTATTTGTGAGAGAGCATAATTATAATAATAACTGGAACAAAACAAACAAAAAAAAGTGATGGGACGTACACTTCTTTTACACTCTTTAAATTTTTTTTTTCTTACAAAAAAGATTTTTTATTTTTATTTTTGAAATATTTGGAATGTCAGTTTCATGACAGCTAGTAAATAGCTAGATAGATAGGAAAAAAAATTCTGCAATTTTATGACATTATTGGTATGATGTTGATCCTCCTTGCTATTCATTGTACTGTTGATGAATGAAGAAGATAATAAGCCAAGTATTGACAAGTCCAAATTCATAGCTCAAACGATCACTCAATTAATAAATAATAGATTTTTTTTCTCGATAAAAGGAAATATAGCAGTAAATTGAGAAATCATTCACTCGATCAGATTTTTTTATTATTATTGAGACATAAAATTCCACATTGGTGATTAATGGTTAATGAAATGAGTGATCTCCTCATAAGGTTTAGACAATCCTCCTTCAACTAGCTTTTGGAGTGTGAGCAGGGGTTTCATCAATTATTAAAATAAAATGCTTATTACTGATTGTGACTCATATAAGGTAACGTCGTATTTTCCTTCAACCAATGGACCAAAAAAGAATTTAATGATATATAGTAATGACCTAAATAAATTATCTATCTCATTGAAGAGAATTTCAAAACCAACGGACCAAAAAAGAATTTAATGATATACAGTAATGACCTAAATAAATTATCTATCTCATTGAAGAGAATTTCAAAATATTGTGGTCCAAGAATAACGTTCCATTAAGGAAACTTTAATTTTGCGTGTGGAGTAATGTTCCAAAGGAAAAGATGAAACGAGAATTTGATGAAAGTTTAACTCGCACAAATTTAAAATTGCACTATCAAAAAGAAAAAGTCAAAATTCGGTCTTGACATCTCTAAACAATAGTAATAATATGAATCCTAAGTTACGACACGTGAAAGAATGATTCGATGAATTATAGTCAGATTTTAACAAATTTTCTATCAGAAAATTATTACAACAACATCATCGTCAAATCACCCTTTGGGTTGGTTGACAAACCCAAGGGCAAAGTCAAGGAGGGAGGGGGTAGCCGAAAAGGTTAGTTCCTGAAGTTCTAAAAAATAATAAACAAGAGCGTCACTAATAAAAATTAATTCCTTCGAACTAATGAAGATAATACTCGAGTATTTTTGATGGATCCTTCCCTACCTTACAAGATAGAGATGTTTGCTTTGATATATGCCATTGACTCACATAAAAACAAATTTAAAGTCATAAAATAAAATTATGCCAATTAAAATGAGTAATATTATTCAATTCTTTATATAGATATTTTTATCTCGAAAATTTATGACGTGACAGTACTTATCCGTACTTACATCAAATTGGACCATTAAATATATTAAATGACAATGACTATCCAAATTCGTATTGTTTTTGTTTTTTCTATTCAAATAGAAAGAATTGGTTAAATCAATTTTACAGTAAAAAATAGGTAAATATCTTCTTCTTTATTTCCTCCTTAATTAGTCTAAACTAAATACACCTCAGCTGTTAACAATTAATGATTCATGAACAAATTAAATCTAGATAAGAACTACTTTTCTTGTCAACTTGAAAGTGGTCAAAAGAGCTACAACTAAGGTTCCTTTAATTTAAGGGAAAGACGAAGTAAGAGGATACTATTGGAGACGTTGCAACATATGTCGGGAAGATCTTCGTTGATTGTGTACGAACAAAATATGAATCCAAACTTAGTTATATTTTTGGATTTGTTGAACTACGTTTATGAAGAATTAATGTATATAACAATTATATAGGGGGTGGGGTGGGGGGTGGTATATTAGTTGTATATAATACAAGTTATTTTAATTCATGATGGTTTAAGTGATGGATTAATTACAATAAAGATTTTTATTACATAAAACTATGAATAAGTAATTACACATCGCTATCTAGAACATGATTAGTGATAGTTTTTGTTAGTTAACAATATAAGCTCTTCATCACTATCTAGCATTGAACATGATTAGTGATAAATTTTTTTTAGTTAACAATATAAGTTATTCATCGCTATCTAACATTAAACATGATTAGTGATGAATTTTTGTTAGTTAACAATATAGGCTATTTATCGCTAAGTATTTTTGTGCGTAACCTTTTTTACGATAATAATAATAATATAATCTTATAAATAAATAAAGTAGAAAAGCTGTTTTCAAAAAATTATATTACTTTTCATTGATTGTCCTTTTTCTTAGCAAGTGGCAAATGGGTAAAATGCCAGCATATTGCCAGTGGTAAAAGTTGTTGGCCTTATCAACAACAAGGTCATAAGAAACTTGCTAACAAATTAAACCAAAGTAATGTTATATCTTGCTCTTAACAATAAAATACAATAATAATATTATCTTAATATCTCAAAGATTTTTATTTATTGCAAAATAAGGAGAAATCAAAAATACATAATCTAACCTTTATTTTTAAAAATATAACGCTATTATTTCTAATTTAACAATAAAGTACATTTAATAAAATAAAAAAATAGTACCCCTCATCTACTTATCCTGCTCTTTGATTTATTATACTTTTGTCAGTACAATTTATCTGGTTGGCTTCCACTTACTAGTCCAATCATACAATAGAGCAAAGAGCAAAGCCATACCAAATTTTTTTGGAAGAGAGAATCATTCTTGGAAACTTTATGCCTAGTTCTTGACCCCCACACCTTGTCATTGTTTTGTTCTTTTTCAATAATAACATTTCACATCTATCTTGCTTGAATTGTTCAAAAGATGCATTGAATTCTTTAAAAATAGTATTTTTTTATCTTATTTTATTTTATGTAGTATCTTTCAATTTAATATGATATTTAAAAAAAATTAAAATTTATAATTTAAATTCATTCTAAGATATTTGGATGACTCGGAATTATTTTATTAAGGATAGAAAGAGAATTTAACGTTAAATTAATATGATATTATTTTTAAAATAGACCAAAAAGATGCGACAGAAGGGGTATATTTTTGGAGAATCTGACACTGATGCCACATCAAAAGTAAAGAGTCCCAACAATTTAATTTGACACAGTTTGTGTTCATTTCGACTATTTTATTGGGTGCATGAATTCAAAAAATATATTTTAAAAAAAATTAAGAAACCAATGAAAAATACGATCGATATCTACTTTATATACATAAAAATAATTTTGATTTCATAATACAGTATAATTTTTCGATGAAGAAAAATCGAGTGGAACTCTTGCTTCCCTAGCTCCATCACGACCCTAAGCTCAAATATTGAGTAACTTTGTTTGTCAAAATTATAACAAATTGAACTATCATAATTGAATTATAATTTTTTGAATTTCATTGATCGCTAAGTCACGTATTGATTTTCTTTTTTATATTCTTCACAAATACCCAAAAAATTCTATACCATCCAATACCAAAACATAAAAAGGCTCCAGCTCTTATATGCTAAGCTGGCACCAGTTGTTGTCCATACCCCGCGCCAAACCCTACCCCACCCCACTTACCCAAAAACTCAAGTAGTATTAGTTCACAAGTTTTTTGCCCTCTTCTTTATACATCTAAGCTCCTTTTACTCACTATAAATACTTGTCCTCTTCAAATCCCATTTCACACACAAGCAAAAATCACAAATTATTCTAAGTTCAAGTAAATCTTTTAGCTAAAAATGGGGTCTTTTTCCCACTATGGGGTCTCAAGAATTTTCTTGATTTTAGCACTTGTGTTTAGTTCTTGCATGGTTACTTATGGTGGAAATTTTTATCAAGAATTTGACTTCACTTGGGGTGGCAATAGAGCCAAGATTTTCAATGGAGGACAACTTTTATCTTTATCTTTGGACAAAGTTTCTGGCTCTGGTTTTCAATCAAAAAAAGAACACCTCTTTGGAAGAATTGACATGCAAATCAAACTTGTCGCTGGAAACTCTGCTGGCACTGTCACTACGTACTATGTAAGTATAGTTCGTTCCACCTATCGTTACTCATCTTTATCTTTTTGGGTAGGTAAAGTGAACTTTGAATGTATAAATAACCACAAATATGTATACTATGTGGTCTTATGTAACAACTTGGTTGGTACTCATGTGTATTTTTTTTTTATGTGGCCAAGAGTTTTTCTGTTTTAGATGTTATATATAAGTAACTTTTTATGAGTGACAATAATGACTACTTGATTCCTTATTCCTTTTCCATTTATTTTGATTCCTAAAGCATATTATATGTTACACTTTACAAGTTGTCAATTTTCTTTTCTCATAATATTAGTATGAAACATATTGACCTACTAATATATTATTTTACTTATATTATTTAAGTTTGAATAACATAAATAATATTTATTTATTTTTTGCAGTTATCTTCTCAAGGACCCACTCATGATGAAATTGACTTTGAGTTCTTGGGAAATGTTACTGGTGAACCTTATATTCTCCACACAAACATTTATGCTCAAGGCAAGGGAAACAAAGAGCAACAATTCTATCTATGGTTTGACCCTACAAAGAACTTCCACACCTACTCAATCATGTGGAAACCCCAACACATCATGTAAGTACTAATTAATTAATTGATTTAAGAAAGAAATCTATACTATATAACAACATATCTCCTCAAATTTCGCGAGTGAGATTTGAGAGAATAAAATGTATGTAGATCTTACCACTTCTCAGAGATAGAAAGGTTATTTTCTAGAGTATGATCAGTGAATATCTATTTTAATAATGCATTTCATGTTAAATTTTATTATTTATTTCAGTTTCTTGGTGGACAACACACCCATAAGAGTTTACAAGAATGCTGAATCAATTGGTGTACCATTTCCCAAGAACCAGCCCATGAGGATTTACTCAAGTCTTTGGAATGCTGATGATTGGGCCACAAGAGGAGGCCTAGTGAAAACTGATTGGACCAAAGCCCCATTCACAGCCTATTATAGAAACTACATGGCCCAAAGCTTTAGCCCATCACAGTTCTCTGATCAAAAATGGCAAAATCAAGAACTTGATGCTAATGGTAGAAGAAGACTTAGATGGGTTCAGAAGAATTTCATGATTTATAATTATTGCACTGATGTTAAGAGGTTTCCTCAAGGGTTTCCTCCAGAATGCAGAAGATTTTGAGTGGGTTGGGTAGTGTCTGAAATTCTTTCATGTGTTTGTGGTTTTATTTGGATAGACTATTGGCCAACTAAAATAAATTAATGTGTTTTTCTTTCTTTCATTTTGTATGTTGTTTGAAGATAGTAGTTCCATCTTGTATCTATTTCATTTGATATCCTTTTTGGTACTTTTAGTATTAGTAGTCTCTTATCATTTTGATCCGCACAAATTTAGTCTAACATGTTCATTTGACGCCTAAAAAATAATTTCTCGGTCTCTATGACATAGTGATAAAATTTAAGTACATTCTACCCTTTCTATACTTGACGGGTGAAATTCTACTAGATATGTTATTGTTACGTTCATTTGACGCTTCTAGTAAAAAGGCAGTAAAAAGCTCAAAATCATCCATTGGCCAGCTTGTCCACTTCAATTAAATCCATCAGAATAACTACTATTTTCTCACCAACAATAGATAATGAGTAACACTACCCACTAACGCTTAGGTAGATGAAATTTGAATATAAAACCTCATGACTCTAGCCAACCTCATACTTTAGTTGGACTAGATATTGAGTAACACTACCCACTAACGCTTAGGTAGACGAAATTTGAATATAGAACCTCATGACTCTAGCCAACCTCATACTTTAGTTGGACTAGATATTGAGTAACACTACCCACTAACGCTTAGGTAGATGAAATTTGAATCCAAAACCTCATGACTTTAGCCAACCTCATACTTTAGTTGGACTAGATACTGAGTAACACTACCCACTAACGCTTAGGTAGATGAAATTTGAATCCGAAACCTCATGACTCTAGCCAACCTCATACTTTAGTTGGACTAGATAGCACACAATCCAAATAATGCAGGGACAAATACTCCTATGCTTCCTGTATGTTTTAAAGTCCCAATAATAGTCATGAAGTAGCCAAAATTGCTGCTGACTTTTGCTTCCTCGATACTTCAATAAAGATGATCTATGAACATATACAATATAATGTAAGTTGGAACTCAACAAGCATCAATTTTTTGAACCATGGTTGTGGAAAGATAATTTTGCAAATATAAAGCAATCTTCAGTATGATGACAAAAGAAGTAAATAATCTCATTTCTGAAGAAGTCAATTATAGATTTAATCATAAAAACATAATACTGGACTGTCACCTATCTACAAGTCAAATTTGATAACACAAGCAGAGAGCTAAGCTCAGTGATGCCTCTTTCGGGTAAAATTTGTCCCTGCTTTGATATCCTCATTCTTGGTTTTTGAACTGGATGATTCTATCTTTGCAACAGCTTTTTCCTCATTGCAAGTGGCAAATGTCACTCTTGGCCGGTACAAGGACTGCAAGTTATAACATTGAATCAACACAGGTAAAAGAATAGAAGATGTAGTATAAGTTGATTATGCTTAAAGTTATAATAGAACATTTCAAATAGTTAATTACCGGGACTCTGCAATGGTAGGTGAGTTCATTATTCATTTGGCTAAGGCATTCTTTTGCTCGTTGCTCAGCTTCCAATGCTTTCATACATGCTTCTTCAACCTCGAGCTGTAGTGCAAAATTACAAGACATCATTCTTTTGTAACTAATGCAGCTGACAATACATTTCAGGAGATATGAACAGATAGATATGCAAAAAGATAACCTGAAAGAAAGAGCCGGCGTAATTGAAAGAGTTAATCTAGTCTTTACCTGAGTAAATGGGATAGGAGCAAGGCCATTTGTAGGAGCAAGGCGTTTCTCCAAGAAAATGCGCATATCAGCCAACTCCTTCAGCAATCCCAGAGAAACTTCTTCAGCATCTTGCATCTGATTTCTAGAAAATTCAAATGCTCTCTCAGCGTGCAGGCGGAATGATTCACAGTTCAGACAGTTACACAGACCTCTGCATCCCCTAGGATTTCTCTTTAATATTCCTTTGCTGAGAACATCAGGATGAGTGACCAAATCATATGATGATTCGGTCTGAGTTGATTTCAGGAGGCAAATAGCTGGTTCAAGGCATCCATTTTTGTTTAGATTATCATCAAAACCTATGCAGTCTCTTCGACAACCAATAGGCTCAGATTGTGAGAATTCTTGTATGGTCTCACTGCATACGGTTTTGGTTGGACCATCATTATCATATCCTGAAAGATCTAATAATTCAGTTGAAGATGATGCTTTGACCAAAGCAACACTGTCAAGCCCTCCACTGTCTCCATCGTGATCTACCAGCAAAACCTCACAGCTGCTTTCATTATTGATAGGCTCAGGTTCTGATATCTTGAGGAAAAGCTTCTTTTTTAGAGACTCAGTAGCATTTGTACAAATTCCTACAGTGCCAGTCAGATCACCACAATCCCTATTTTCTCCATTACAATCTACCTCCAAAGTCCTACGATCTTCAGGACTAACAGGCTCAACTTTTGGATCCTCTACTCCGTATTCACTTAGCAAATCTTCAAGACTGATAGGCAAGAGGTTTGGGACACTGCATTGTCCGGCTGGAGTTTCAGGATTTACATTGAAGCATGACAATACTCCTGAAGAATTTGCAGTATTGAATTTGTTGAGACATTCTGGTTCTGACTTTTCTGTATTATATGTATCAGTACACTCTGTTTCTGATTTTCTTGTAATATCCACATTAAGTAATGTCTGGGAGTTGGCATCATCATCAGGAAACACTGAAGTTGGCATCTTATTGAACGAATCAGCAGCAGAACTTGAAACTTTCATGGAGATACAAGTATTTAAGTGATCACTCATGCCATCGGCTAAGCTGCAGTTTTGTTCCAGTAACTTTGTCTGTTGTTCTTTGATTTCATCTTTCTTGGGAGAATGTCCTCCATTTCTAGGATGGTTGCACTCCAAGTCCCTCTGAAATTTAGGAAGTTCATTTTCACTTGAAGCAGCTCCTAAGCAGCATGAAAAACAATGTCAGCATGCAAGCATTTTGGTTATTCATGGGATCTGTTTTAACTACACTTAATATATGTACCCAATGGATTAGAAAAATGTGACTTACCGGGATCATTTTTTGCAACATCCATCAGAAATGGAAGCAGTCTTCTGTAGCTAACAGAGCCTGTAGCTTTGAACACCTTCGTGAGCCTAGAGCAAGGATTTAGAGCCTGTAAAAACAATTCATATAAAATTAGAGGAAAGGAGCCATTCACTTTTGTTTAATGCAAATAAGCATCATTTAATCAGATAGTTTTATATGGTCTTTTATGAAAAAATTAGCTATTCAGTGCTTTGTTATTTACCAATTTGTTTCTCGAGACACTGCCATTTTTCATGGGAGTCAAACACGATTTCTTCACAATGCAGCCATTTCTACTATCTGATGAATGACCTGCACATTTTTTCTCCATCTGCTGAGCATTATGCTCCACGCTGACTCCCAAGCCATTCACATTAGCTTTAAAGAAAATGTCAGCATCAGGTGGTGTGTTCTGGACACATTCTTCCAATGCCTTGGGATCAAGTCCTTCATCATTGGCAGACACCAATGGCTCTTCCTGATTCTGGGTCAAAACATCAGGAACATCATTGGGATCTTGCGGATTGCATGATACGTTGACCTCAAACTTCTGACCTTCAACACTCACTAGTGTCTTACTGACATCGGAATTAGCACCAAAACTTTTGTCTACAGAAGCAGAACCATTACTAGCCGTTGATTGTAAATGTGGTTTCAGATAACTCGACGTTGAATCGTTGAACTTGGTTGGTATATCACGTGTCTGAATTTCTGAAACATCTATAGAAAAGAGAATTGCTTTAACGATTGTAACACTAACTTCTTCAAAACATTGAAATGTTCAATCATCATTTAGACTCAAAAAAGAAAAACAAATTTTAGAAATATACCAGAATACTCTCTTGCAGCATCCATCAAATATGGCAGCAATCTTCTGTAGCTATATGAGCTTGGAGCTATGAACACCTTCCTATGCAAACTCGAACTCACAACCTACACATAAATATATTAAGAATGAAACAAAAGAACTTCACACCAATACAATCAAATTATATGCTTAGTACCCGATATTTTTATTTCATGGCAAGTAACTAGTGAACTGTTTACATTGATATTTTTACTTAAAAGACACAAAGATGCACCATAACTCCTTGGGGTGATGTCTTTCCCCAGAGCCCGCCCTGCTAACTCGAGATGTTTCGTACACCAAGCTACCCTTTTACACAAACATATAAATCCTAAGCAGCCTCAAACATTTAACACAAAAGATTCCTTGGTCTGATTGATTAACAAATCAATTTATTTATGTGCCAAGCTCGAAACACTCTTAGTATAATAAATACTTCTAGATTATAACAAGGAACAGAGATATCCTAGCAGACACTAACCAAATTATCACTAATTCTGCTGGTTAAAAATTTCTGAGGAACAATATCGTTGACATAAAAATTTAAGCTAGCAATCTTCGATGCAATAACAACAATTTAAGCTCGAAAGAATCAGATGTCTTACTGAATTACTCTTCGGAATGGACACATTTCCGCTAGAAAGCTCAATCGAATTTTGACCATTACCGTCGTCATTTCCATTATTCACAATTTCAGTTTCATCACACTTGTTTAACCCAAATTCATCTACCTTTTCGCCATTTAGCTCAAACCCAACTCCATTTTTCTCCTCGACTAACATCGATTCCGTTTTCTTCAAATTCTCATCATCTTCTATAACAGCAGAAGCAGCTGGAGAGAACACCCTCCGAGCACGAAGATCCTTGATGGGTGTCCGCGACACTTCCCAGAGATCCGATGAAACTTCTGGATTCTGTACAAACACCCTTTTGGGTTTCTTCACAGGTGGATCTAGTTGCCGGAGCTGGTGGTCAGGACGCTTGTATCGGGCCGAATCAACCCGAACTCGACCCGACCTGTTACAATGCAGATAGATCTGAGATTTGCTCCGAGTGAACTGACCTTCCATAATTGAACTGCTTCTCCTTTCCCCTTGCTTTCTTTTCCGGTCATGGCATACCGGCAGTTGCATCTTCTACTCTCTCTGTTTTTTCTGCAATCAGCTGGAGGGATTAGGGTTTGATTTTGGGAAAATGGAAGAGAAATAGAGATACTATATATGGCGCGAAATTTGAACTTTCTTTAACTTTTTGGCGGGAAATAATTGCGCGAATTTGTGGACACTTTTGGCTCCAAATAGATTCCAATGGAGCAGCAACTCTTTTTTAACAAAAAATTCCCTCCTTTTGGAAAAATAGGTGTTGTTTATTTATGCAATATTAATATTTATAAAAAAAAATAAAAAAATGTTATTTATAGTCTTGGGCTGAATTTCAAACTTTTGGTTCTAGTTCGTCGACTAAATTTTATATAATTACATAGATATTTTATTTGAGTTTATTCTCCAAAGTCACTTTTCAATTGAAAGCAATAATAATAGTTTTTCATATACAAATCAATGTTCATTATAAAATGGTGACACATACTTATAACTTATGTGTATAAATTATATAGCTTTTGAAAGTTAATATTATTTCCAAAAACTATGGACAAATGTACAGTGAAATTTCGTTCCAAAATAACTTGCCAAAAATTATTTGGGAAGTTATGACCAAATGCTAGTTATTTGGCTCCATAACTGTTTGGTTGGGAACATGTTATCCCACTGTATATATGGGATAACTTATCACTTGAGTAAGGCATAAATGGTCAGATAAATAGTCCAAAGATTACTTTATACTTTCAACCAAATATGATATAAAATAATTTTATATTTTATCCTGAAATTATTATAACTTATATTTCACTACGAATTAAAACTATTGAAATAAACTAAACGAAAACAAAAAGGCTTAAACACATGAATGACTAGAAATCAGCACACCATTATAACTATATAGAAGTACATCCAATTACTCCTACATATGCATTGGATCACCATGTTTTACTCAACATTGACAGGTTTAACAAATAACATGGTTATCATGTCCTTAAATTCACAAAATCCCCCTCTTTGAAAATACATGCCAAGCATGCAAAATTCATAAGGACAACAGTTGGTACTTGAAAAAGTTGGAGGAAATTCCTTGTTCATGTCTTTCCATGCATTAGTCAGTTTATTTCGAGCCTCAATGTATGCCTCTTGTTTTGAAACTCCGTGTTCTTTCATGTAGCATTCAAATTGCATGCATACATAGAAGTAGATTTAAATATGTTGGAGTTGGATCACAAGTCAGCCTATTTTATTCAAATATATAACTACTTACATCATTTGTATTCATATCGTCCTTTAATCTATATATTACTAATGAAGCGCGAAGAATCAAAGGCTCATTTGTCAACCATTCAAATGTCTCTTTGCCAATGTTTTCCTCACCTTTTGGAATATACACATCATTTAACCATTGTGCTTCCTTGAAAAGTGCTCCAACAAATTTTTTCATCTAATAAAGGAATAAAACAAAACAAATAATCTCGAAGACATAATGAACTAAATAAAAGTATGCTCTCTCTGTTAATATTCGATTCCAGGCTTACTTACCTCTTGTTTTGCATAGTAGAGACATTCCAATTTACCTTCTTTGGTCAATTCTTCTTCTATTTCATCATAACGATCTAAAAGGGCTCGATAAACAGGTCTCAATTCGGATGATATTGAATTAACGGCACTAATGTCATCAAATCTGAATGTTGAGGATTTGGATCAAATTATATAATTTACCTATCTACGAATATTGCATGAGAAAAAACTCATAAGTTTATAATTTACCTATCGATTGCATTTGTGAAAGTCAGATCCCACTCGTACAATTTCACTGGATATATTGTTGTTGTTGTTGATTGCATTTGCAAAAGCCATAACTTCGTCATAAGTTGCATAAGGATCATATATGATGACTATGGTGAGTAATTTTGTCATTATTTTTCTTGCATGCCTATGTTGAGGTTCGATACACACACCAGCTGCCGAAAAGTAACCTCCACCATTCTATCTATTGCATATTGAAACTTGCTTCATGAAATCCAGATCTTTCCACCACCTATATGGTCAGTAACAATTGATGAAGTTAAAATTTTCATCGAAATTCAACAGTTACTATATATATAATGTATACGTAAGTGACAATGATAAGATTAGTGTACGTACCTTGTAAGCTCGTTAAGCTCTCTTTGGTACATCTTTTGCAACATGTTAAAATCCAATTTTGCAAATCTCAAAAGCACGTCATTATGAGATTCAATGTTCTCATAAATAGGTATGAATTTTCTTGCTAACAACCTTGGTAGATTTCTATGAATGGGCCGGATCAAGTCTTCATTAACTTGGGCCTTGAGTTTTTTTTGTCCAATTTTGGGCCCATGGACTCAAGATGAGTGATGGTAAAAGTTAGAGCTTCTTCCAGAATTTCTTCCCCATGTACTCTTAGATGTGTTGCTTCATATAAACTTAACAATCCTTGAACATCATTAGTAAGAGTTTCCTTGAACTTTCCGTCATGATCAGTAAATTTTTTGAACACGTCTGATTAATTCAACATCATAAGAGGATTAATTAAAGAATCATACAGTGTTGGAATATAATTAAGGGAGGTTAATATAAAGTTACCAGAAGGCATGTAATGCCTTTGTTGTCTCACTAGTCGAAAACGAAGAGCAACGATGTAAAAACCATTATCGTCTTCATTTTTATTTTGTTTGGACTTATCAAAAATGTTTTGAATGGATGTTTCAAAGTCATTTTTGAAGTGATATGTCACTCCCAATCGTTGGATTGTGTACTATTATCAGGTGTTTCAACTAGCATTTTCTTGATTTTTCCCTTCAACTCTTCAAGCTTAGTCTTTTCTTGGGTAGTAATTTCCTTCACCAAGAATTAAATCTTACTATTTGTCCACCTTAATACAAATCTAATATGAAGTGCTTTTGGTACGAAAGAAAAATATGTTTTAAGCTTTTTTTTATGTGTGTGTATTCGTGTATGTTTAATGAAATGTTTTTAAAAAAATATTATGTTCTAAAAGAACAAGTTTTTTGATGATACTCTTTCAGTTGTTTTAGTTGTCATAATTTTTTTTTTTTTGAAAATCAAATATATAAACAACCCACCACATCTTTTTACGGAATATTTTTGGAATAATATATTTTATTTACTTATCAAATAGATTTAATGGTCAAAACATTTGAAGTATTTTTTTTTTACGTATTTTTTACCTAAATTATCAATGGTCCATTTTTTCTACCTAAATTTTACCATCATTCAAGTAGAAAAAAGGAATGATTGATGATGGAGGCATGTTTCAGTAAATATAATTTGGTGGTAGTGTCACGCTCCGAGCATGGCTGGCACTCAAAAATTATCGTTAGTCCAAGCGAATCCTTGACATAACTATCACAATCAGCAAAAGACTCAACTCAAGACTTTGGACTTCGGATGGCATCTACCGATCATAAACTTATGATCTGTTTTGTTAGCTCGTGGAAAAAGTATTGGACTCAAGGCGCAGAATTTGGTTTCTATGAAACCCCATCTGCGTTTCGAAAATGAGTTTATGCGCCATAGATACAGTTCATAGAATTCAGCTGATTCAGAAACATGATTTCTTTTCAGACCTTCAGAACTATCCGAGTTAGGATACTTTTAGGGGTGTTATAAATTGTTTATGTAGAAACACACACATCTCAAAAGAAAAAAGTCAATATGTTTTTACCGTCCATTTTTATCAAAGAATCTGAATAAATTAAATCTGACTCTGAAAAGAGAAAAATTATTTACAAACATGAATATAATATGAGTATTTTGTGTGTCATACCGTGAGTTGAGGAGTGTAAGGAAAAAAATTGAGATAAAGAGAATACTGTTACTATACATTATATATTGTTACGAAATAGGTAAAGGTTGTCACAATATATGTTGTATTCGCTTTAATCAAGATTGCTTTGACTTCTTACATATATGAGGAATCGATATAACATTTTCTCAAACGAAATTCCAATTAAAGATAAAAAATAATGGATTGGTTAGTTTTTTAAAGTCATTTGATATTTTTAAAATGTAAAATTATTTTTAAAATTTAATTTGTTAATGATAAAATAAATATGCTTCACTTGTTGGACAGAAGATTAAAACGTATACACACTATTTATTAGACATTAAAATTATATATAATAAGGATATATTTACTCTATATTGCAAAGTTGAGAGAATACATTTGTCCCTTTTCTCTTAAAAAAATTATTTAAAAGTTACGTGTCAACCTCGCAAGTGTATTGAGATGGAGCCCGTGTTGTTTTATATGCTATAAAGTTACGTGTAAAATATGTACACTCCTTAGTAGAATTATGGGCCTTACGTTTTGAAAAGTAATGTTAAATGATTGATCAAAATGACAATTTAGTTAGAAGACATGAAATATTTATAGGGAGAATTTACTATCCCCTTCGTCCCATTTTGTGTGTCTTTTCTTTTTGATTTATCTCAAAAAATTTATTTTATTATAATTAAAATAATTTAATCTTAAAATTCTCTTTTTATCTTTAATGAAATTATTTTCAGTTATATAAATATTTCACAATGATTTTAGATCATAAATTCCAAAAATTTTTCTTTTTTTCTTAAATATCACATTAAATTAAATAATGTTACATAAAATAATACAGAAAGAATAGTATTATTAGTGATATGATTGATAAAATTTTTAAAATTAATTTATTTGGAAAGATATTTTCTCTAAAAAATACTTTCGGTAAAAAATTATACTAAAGAAATTGAATCTTACCTTCAAAATACTAATGAGCTTTTACTTGGTCATAACGAGCATTAACTTATTTAATAGATGACTTCAATAAAATAGCTAATAATCAATTTTAGTTTTTGTAAGAGAAATTAAATAAACAAGTAAATGTTCATTTCCAAGTTGTGTTTGCACTTTTCCTTGCACACAACTTTTTCTATGGATACATCAATTCCTTTTTTATAAAAATTAGAAAAACTTTCATTCTCTATTTCTTATAAAATAATGAGTTTCTTTGGAATTATTCAAAATGAGAATATTATTTGATTCTTTTTCATGCACTCCTTTGCTGTTAATAATTTGTTCAAAATTACTCATTGATAGTTAGAAATAGCAATAAGGCAAGACAATTAAGAACATGATTGTGTGTCTGATCTATTCTTTCTTATATTATTTTTTTGCGGACTACAAAATATATCTTAGAATTTTTAATCTTAGTAGATTTTACTGAGTTTATTTTCATGATATTTAGTTAAAAATAAAAGAGTATTCATTTAACTTCTCCATAATTGTTAGTAGAATGATTCAATAATTCAGTGTCAGTTGCAATGTACATCAGTGCAAATCGTCAGCTCAAACGTCATGTTTCTGTAAGAAAAGGCAAGATTTTTTAATTAATAAACAGAACATAGTTAAATATTTTAATTATATAAAATTGAATAAACATATTTCATTAATAATTTGACTAATTTTGCATAATGAATTACTTATAGTTACATTTAAAGTGAACAACTTGATCGTGTGACATAATTAACGCATATAGTAATTAATCGATTATAATAAGTAGAGCCACATATTTAGAATTTAAACTCTATACATTCAAGTTTTAAATTTTTGATGTCTGATTATATTGTTAGGATTTAGAATGTATAGCTAATATTTCTTATATTTTCTTTTAGAAAAATTCCCATAATTTCATATCCTGCATTGAAAATTGTGAATTTTAGGTTAACATGTCAGCTTGCATGCCCTATTTTCCATGTTAGTAAGTTTTACTTATAATGAAAGTAACTTATTATAGAACTCTAAATTTTATTGTGAAAGAAAATTACAATTAGAAATTTATCAAGAAACTAAATCTCAACAAGCTTTGCCAATTTCTTGTACAAAAGCTTTTAGATTAATTTCAGAAGATCCACCTTCTTTCACAGCTTCCCTAGCCAATTCTTTCCATTTTTGTGCATTCTTTCTCAATTCTTCTCCCTTTTTTCCACCATCCATTACAATTTCTATGCACCTTTTTATCTCTTCACTCTCAACCAGACCATCTTCATTCACTCTCAACCTAACACCTGCCTTCCAAACATCTTCAATCAACTTTGCATTAGTCCCTTGATCTGTCCAATGAGGATATGCCACCACAGGCACGCCTGACGATAGACTCTCCAGAGTCGAATTCCATCCACAGTGCGAGACGAAACATCCTAGAGATGGATGTGTTAGGACTTCAAGTTGTGAACACCATGGTACTATTTTCCCTCGCTTCTCTAATTCCACCATGCAACTTAAGTTTTCTTCGTCTTTTTCTCCTTCTTTCGTGTTTTCTTGATCTCTTATTACCCATAAAAATGGCCTTTTTGTCTCTATCAAACCTTTTGCAATCTCCTCCTTTTGGTTTCTTGATAAATTCAATAGACTTCCAAATGAGATATAAACAATTGATGACTTAGGGTTTGAGTTCATCCACTCTAAGTAGTCATTAGACTTTTGAAAAAGATCACCACCAAATGAAGAATCCATTGGATCTTTTCCATCCAAAAATGATGAAGGAATCAATGGTCCAATCCCAATTAAGTTGTATTTTTCAATAGCTTTGAGTGGCTCTAGCTCTAATGCATCAAAAGTATTCACAAGCACCTTTGGATTTTCTTCACCATCTAATGTGTCTAGTTGCTCTTTGAATGATGGTAGGGCAAAGCTATATTTGTCATCTTTAGAGCTAGATGAAACTACAAAAGATGGTAGATCTTGGCTTTTAAGTAATGGAAGCCTTGGCAATTGAATACACCAATTTGGATCATTTGAGCATGACTTCATTTCATCCTCATAGCCATTGAAGTAATAGTAGTATATGTCTAGCACAGTTGCTGGTTGAATCCATAGTAACGTGGATGGGATGTGGAGTTCACGCGCTACCTCAGCTGCCCAAGGAAGCAGAAGAGTGTAGACGAGGGATGTCACAGGACATCCCTCATCTGAACTCTTCATAATGATATCTCTTATCGCTTGGGACCCACGACTTCTTATCTCCAACATATAACGTTTAGAATCATCCATGTGGGGTTTGAAACCATCATCGTACCCGTCAGAGTACGCCGTGAATTTCAACCCCTTGGGTGTCGTGGAGGCCGCGGTTTTTGCGATTTGACGGTGCGCGAAAATGCTAGTGGCAAATGTCACTTCAATACCTAATTTGATTAGCCTCTTGGCAAATTGGAGAGATGGATTGATATGGCCTTGAGCAGGAAATGTGACCAAGAGGACATGGAGCTGCACCATTGTTACACTAACAAAATTAATTGATATGAACTTATAAATTAAAATATAGAAGCTAGAGAACTATGACTCCTTAGTCCAAAGTCAATCGAGGGGAAGTAGAAATTTGTAGGAGAATTTTTTGACTTGTATGACTTAATATAATTGTGTGATATATATGATGATGCTTGTTAAAAGGATATATATTTATAGGTGCATGAGTGAGCATACGAAAATATTAAAAATTTCGATATCTACCATATCATGTCGTATATTCAAGAATGGGGGGTTACATGTATGAGGACCAAATTAGACACATGACGTTTGAGGTGACGAAATTTATGAACAGACAAATTATCTGTACTTGATTCTGTTTTCTTTCTTTTATATAGTAATATATATATATTTCTTCTGTTCTACTTTTTAAAATAATTATGATTTTAAATTAAATATAATATTTAAATATCTTTAATTTTATGATCATAAATATGATACGTAAAAAAATTAAAATTAAATCTTTTTTTACCTTTTTTTTTTAAATATGTAAAAATTGGTCTTGGCTTAATTTATATCCAAAAAACTAGCTTGAAGGGAATGCAGATTGCTGGAGTCTTATAAGGAGTTTACTCATCTCATTAACTACTAATATGAAACTTTTGTCATTCTTCAACAAAAGAGTTCCCTAAAAAACTATAAAAAAAATAAATTAAAATAAAACAAAGAAATAAATTCTACGATATTATATATTTGGTAGTGATGTTGAGTTCAAGAACCTATTTAAGCCATAAAAAGATAAAATTAACATAATTAAGTTATAATTAGAATGTAATTGAAATACGTTTAGTGGAACATTTTTTTTCCGTTTTATCAAAATTTTCAAACGACAAATGTTAGATTTGGTAAAGACTAAAATTGATATAAAGTGAAAGTTTTTTTTCACTTTATAAAATGACAAAAATTCTTCCTCTTTAATTTAATAAGATATACAAATAATATTTTATACTGATTACCCTCCTCAGCTTTAAACGCACCCCATCTTCACTTCGTATTAAGTGGAAGAAAAACTTTCAGTTTACATCTAAGTTAGATGTTAACAGATTTAACACTTATCATTTAAACTTATTTTAATTATAGTGTAAAATATTTTAATTTTGTTTTATTCGAAAATAGTTTTTTTTATTAGAACTGTCTAATCAAAGACAGCGATAAAATGTATATATCGAAAGTTAGGCATGGATTTTCGTGCTGCTGACGAGGCTGGATATCTGAATTTAGGATGAATAGACAGATATAATATTTTAAATATAAAATATATAAATTATAAATTTATAAAAAATAAAATATATAAATAGTAAATGTATAAACTTTTAAATTTTGAATCGACATTAATTATTAGTGACCAGCATATGAACCAACATATGTAATTTTCTCTTTGTTTTGTTTTTCATATTTTATTTATTAACGATTTAATATTTTAATGTAATTTGGACTATATTTTGAGCTGAAAAAACACACACAACAACAACAACAACATACCCCAGTGCCTCAAAAGGCTCCCGCTCATTGCGGGGTGAGGGGGAGTCGAATGTACG
>JAOTQJ010000111.1:26256513-26266652 GCA_025642045.1 Solanum sejunctum | reverse complement strand
AAAATTGATATATTTTATATAGCTAGAATTAAAAAAAATATAATTTAACTATGTATTAAAATAATAAAAATAAATAAATAAAATAAATAAAACTTTTTTTTCGATTTCAATTGAAGAACTTAAGTTTTTTTTTTACAATTTGATGGGCCATCAAGTTTATCATCATGGACAATAATTGAGACCGAACCTTTTTGGCAAACAAAATTTAAATACTTGTTTTGTCTTTACATATAGTGTGATTTATTTATTTGTAAAAAAACATATTTTTAAAAAATAATTAAGATGTAATTTTAAGAAAAATAAATTTGAAATATTCATTTTTAATCAAATTACATCAAAACGAATAGGGAATAATAATGAAAATGTGGAATACGTGAATAATATGATTGTCTCCGTTAGCTATAAACTCATTTTCAATGATATTTGGATTCATATTTCTAATCACCAAAGAATACAAAAAAGTTGAGTTATTCAGAAATCTAATCACCATTGAACACAAGAAAATCGAGTTATTCAGAAATTACATCACTGAGCACAAGAAAGTCAAGCTATTTTTAGTCTAATCACCAATGAATAGAAAAAAGTCTCGTAATCATTTAAAATTTATTAACTATAAATTTTAAAATAATTTTAAATGTATTAAATTTATGAATATATTAGTCCAAATAAATATTATGAATTAATATAATTAAGTTAATTATTTAAATCCAACAAATAGGGAATTAACTAAAATTCAAGTTAATTGATTTGGACCACAATAGATGAGCCAAATATCATTTCATCCTAGAGGCCCATCTTGGTGTCAAGTGTCAAATGATATGTCAGTCAATTCAAACAAAAAAGTTAATAGGATCATGCCAGATTCAAAATGACAAATTCACTTTATTAAAATTTAATATGTTATATCGCTTAAATCTAATTGGTTAAAGAAAAATTTTTCCTATTGTAATTCTTCTATTCCACAACTATAAAAAGGGTTTTATAATTCAAGAAAGGACATGAAAAATACTAACAAAAAGCTAGAGGGAGCTCGTGGATTAAACATCACAAATTACTCTACCAGTTCAAAAATTCAAATTTCAAGGTCAAGCTCAACAACAAATTCAAATTTCATGATCAAAATCAAGAATAAGAACAAATCTCAAAATCAAAGACGAATCAGTAAATTAAAGGATGATATCATTTGAAAAAGTCCAGCCATTAGCAGCCATTGTTGAATTGGCTGCTTGTTCAACAATGGCTGCAAAGTAGCAAAATTTAAATTGTATTGACATCAAAGGAGGTAGAATTTTCCCTATAAAAGGAGCTGCTGAGCTCCTTCATTAGACATCACCAAGAACACCAAAAAAGAGTGTAATGTGTGAGATTGGGAGTTGTTTTGTAATCTATTCTTGTAAGTAATAGAAGAAATTTTTCTCTCAAATTTGTGTTTATCAACGCTCAATTGATTCTTTGGCCTCAACAAGTGGTATCAGAGCCAAGTTAGAAGTGTTGGTCGAATTTTTCAGTGACGGGTCGAAACTTGAATTTTTTGAATTTTATTCGAAATCGAATTCTGACTGCACCATTAGTTCTCTTTGTGATCTTATTGGGCTTCATTTGGGCCCTTATTTTTGTATTAATATAATTTTTTAAAAAAATGTCACAACTATTAATATGTAATTAATTCCCTAATTTATCAATTAACCTGTTGTGGACTTTTTCAGATTTAGATACATACGTCCATTTGATATCACTACTCATAGATACTTGTTAATATGTAGGAGATCGATCGAGATTTTATTTTTTTTTAGAGTTATCTTTTCGTATTCAAATAGGAGAGGTTTTGAAATTCAGATTTAAATGTGTCATGACAAGAATGTCAGAAATTCTTTCAATTGGAACTTTTAAACATTGGACCAGCTATTCTATTGATCTCCTCTTTGATGTTTGTTTAGATGATACAATTTATTAAGTAGTTTTCGTGAATGATTTTGGAGGCGACGAGCTTTAAATTATTAACTCTGTTTGTCTATAGAAAAAAATTCAAAATTGTCAGCTATTGAATTATTATTTATTTTTTACAATTGGAGCACGTTATAGTATATGCTACATGTATTGTCTTGTCTTCTTTCATTTACTTACCAGGCCGTCATTAGTAAATGAAAGAACAATGAAAATATGAGAGAGATGGAAAAATCTAAATACAAAAATATATTGAAACTGATATACAAGAGAAAATATTCTATATTTAATGTAAATTCTTATACATTAATGTATTGTTGTATTTAGAATAACTTTTACATATATTTCACAATGAACGCTACACAAGCTTTTTTAAAAAATAAATATAATTTTTCTAGTATATTATCCTCAATTATTTGTATTTTATGATTAAAAAATAAATATCTATTATTTATATATTTATCTATGTATTTATATTCTATTTTAACTTCAGAAATTTTTATTATTATCTTGTTTGGAAAAATCATGCCATCTTTCAATAATTAATTGAAATATTTTTCTACCAATTAATTAGTGCAAGTGGATCTTTAATTAGTATTATATTGGTGTTTTTATCTATTTGGTCTGTCTAAGCCTTTTTTTCCAATTTGCAATATTCTTTGCTAAAATAAAGAATTAGTTCTTACTTTGTCCTTTACTTCATTTTTTATTTAAATAATTGTTGTGGTATTTATTTTCAAGAAAACTCAATTTTCTTACCACTTGTCGTTCCAATTGCACTATAAATACCCTTCCAAACATAGCAAGCCAATCTCAAATTCTAGTGATTCAATATATATTATATATAGAGAGAGAGATAAAAAAAAAAGAGTATGAATCCATTAGCAATGGTTGATACTACGATTACACGTCCATTGGCAAATTATCATTCAAGTGTTTGGGGAAATTATTTCCTCTCATACACTCCAAAACTCACAGTATGTTATGTATACACTCATAAATTTGGTGATAGTTTAGTATATAGTAGTTGTTTTTTTGTTTATATTAGTAGTTATAGTAACTAATATTATTCGTATAGTTTTTTATCTTATATTTTCTATTGCCTTTTGTTATTCTATGTGCTTTGATTATTAGGTTATTAACGTATTATTTAGTTATTGTTATTGCTTTTTGTTTTCTGAATCGTATGTAATGCTTTTATTTTATTTGATATATTTTTATTTTTTTCAAGTTATGTTAAAGTGAGAATCTTTTGCAAACAATCTTTGTATCTTCATAGGGTAGAAATACGATGACACTTGGAGGAGACTCCTCTCCATTTCTCCTAAGTTCTTATCTTGATTACTGATACATGACATATGTTAACTTTAATGGCTAAGATTTAATTGACCAAATACATTTCTACCATAGTTTAATTGGTTAAATCTTAGCAATTAACTGTAACTTCTACCATGTGTCATCGATCAGAATATGACTTGAGAAAAATAAAGAGAAAGAGAGAGAAACTATAATGAAGCCTTCTCCCGATGCGCTCTATCCTCTTTTGATCTCACCCGAAGAATAATATATAATTTTTTAACTTAGTGGCCAAGAAAAATTAATAACAGAGTGAATAAAGTATATGAACATTAATTTTAGGAGGCTTGCGTCTATTAATTTCCTTTTGAATATGAATTTGGTGCATGGTTTTAATAATGATATTTATTAATTGTATCTAAGGAGATGGGGAGATCGATGATGATAATACACATCACATTGAAGCGGAGTAATTCATAATCTAGATTCACCTTCAAAGTATTGTGTGATAAAAATGTCACGACTTAAAGGTAAATTTTATAAAGTAATGATTAATTAAAACAAGATTATTATATAGGATATTATATTGAAAAATTATATCACATTCATAAAATAAAAATAACAATAGCAAAGATGATAATACTCCAAATAGATATGCAGATATGCTAAAAAAATATAATCAGGAGTATCATAGTTATATAGGAAAAGACAGGTGTAGCCTTGAGAACACAATAAAGAAAGTGAGACTTACATAATTCTGCTATTAAGATTAATTCTTTAAAGATATACCTAATGTCCCTAAAAGATAAATATACCAAATAATTAAATATAAAGATTTATTATTAGATAATAAAATTTAATATTATGTTTAGTAACTATCGTGATTCTTTCATCTTTATCTTCTTCTTCTTGTAAATTTGTAGATCATGATTTTCCAACATTTATGAGTGATAATTCTTTAAGGATATAACTAATGGCCCTAAAATACAAATATACCAAATAATTAAATATAGAGATTTATGTGTAACATTTTTTTATTCTTTTCAACTTCAAGAGGCTTCCAAATTGCATATCTTTTATCATTATCATCATCGTTTTGTTTTTAATTATTATTATTATTATTATTATTATTATTATTATTATTATTATTATTATTATTATTATATTAGTACGCTAGTTTAAGCAAAGCAGTTCGTTTATTATTATTTTATTTTGTTTTAATTGGATGGTACACTGCAAACGTGAATCACAGCACTCGCATTCTCATCATAAAAAATAATAGTCCTACAATGTTTTGTTTTTTTATGTATTATTAAAAAAGTAATATTTTTTAATAAGGCTTATATTGATGCTCTAGTTCTTTTGAGATTTTCAAATCTCAAGATGCATGCACTTAAACTCTTTTTTGTTACTTAGAAGTCTTATGATTTATTCTTTCTTTATTGAATATTAATTACTTTATTTATGTATCGTTCTGTAGTTTTCAAAATACTACTTAGATTGAAATGAGATAAAAAATAATTAATTTTATTTTAAATATTTAGTAGTAACTAGTACTCTCTTCGTTTAAAAATGTATATCTTTCTTTTTAGTCTACATCAAAAAAATTAATTTTTTTCTTTTTTATAATATTTTAATTTTTGTTTTCTATGTAGCATATTCAAGACCATAAGATTAAAAGTCAATATGATTTGTCTATTTTTTTTTGTTTGTTTTTATTTACAAGATTGTGTCTTGTGTTGCTTGAGTTTATGATTTTTTGAAAATAATCTATCTCACTCAACGAAGCAAGGATAAGATGCACTCTATCTTTGCTAGATCCTACATATGGAATTAATTAAGCTGAATATATTATTATCATTGCTATTTAAAAGTAGTACAACAATACTAACCTTTAACATTTTTGGTGCAGGAAATTACTAGCCAAGACAAAATTGAACTTGAAGAGCTGAAAGAAAAAGTGAGGCAAAAGTTGGTTGAAACTCCTGATCATAGTACACAAAAACTTGTCTTGATTGACACAATCCAACGATTGGGAGTGGCATATCATTTCGAAAATGAGATCAAAACATCCCTTCACAATATTTTTGATGAGTCCGAACAAAATAAAAATAAAGACAACGAGGATGATCTTTGGATTGTTGCTCTTCGTTTTAGGCTAGTGAGACGACAAAGGCATAACATGTCTTCTGGTACATCGTATCTCTTCTCTAATTATATCCATGCACCATGTTAATGTTAATTTCTAATTCCTTTTCCTCAAAAGGTAAATTACATATTTAGGCAAACATATGGTATGTATATATATTATATCGCTATATTTGAAAAAATTATAATTTATAGTTTTTTGTTGCTATTTTCTCTCGCATCTCTTCTTTCTCTACAATTTCTTGTCACATATATAAATACATATGTATACTAGTTGTATACATATACAATTATTTGACAGATATACTATATATATTCAATTCAACAAATATACATATACAATTCACCCCTCTCACTCTCTGCCCTTTTTCGCTCGCCTCTCTCCTCCCTCTCTCGATCTTGCTTGTCTCTCTCCTCACTCTCCCAATCTCTCTTGCAGATATACAAATACATATGTATATTAGTTACATATATACAATTGTTTGACAGACATACACATCCAATTTGACAAATATACATATAAAATTTACCTCTCTCCACTTTCTGCCCTCTCTTGTTCACATCTCTCTTCCCTCTCTCGATCTCTCTCACCTCTACTAGAATATGTAACTACAAATTATAATTTTAGGAATCTATAACTATTTCTGCCTTATTATGTTTCAAGTGTTTGCTTCTTTTTGAAAAATCCTAAAAGTTAATCAAGTTTTGAATTAGCTTAGAGATAGTAGCGAAGTTAGAAATTTTGTTAAGAATATTTAAATTTTTTGTATTTACCTCTGAAAGGTTGTTTAATATCTCACCATGATGATAATTAATCAGATGTGTTCAAGAAATTCACTAACCATGATGGAAAATTCAAGGAAACTCTTGCTAATGACGTTCAAGGATTATTAAGTTTATATGAAGCAGCACATCTAAGAGTACATGGGGAAGAAATTCTGGAAGAAGCTCTAACTTTTACCATCACTCATCTCAAGTCCATGGGCCCAAAATTGGACAAATCACTCAAGGCCCAAGTTGATGAAGCCTTGATCCGGCCCATTCATACAAATGTACCAAGAGTCGTAGCTCGTAAATACATACATATTTACGAGTACATTGAATCACATGATGATTTGCTTTTGAAATTTGCAAAATTGGATTTCCACATTTTGCAAAAGATGCACCAAAGAGAACTTAGTGAACTTACAAGGTACAATATACACAAATATGGTATATGTATGTATATTTTTCATACGTTATGTTATACGTTTAATATACATGTATAGGTGGTGGAAAGATTTGGATTATGAAAACAAATTTCCATATGCAAGAGACAAATTGGTGGAATGTTATTTTTGGGCAACGGGGGTGTATTTTGAGCCTCAATATGAGCGTGCAAGACGAATAATAGCAAAATTAATCGTTATGATCACCATCACTGATGATCTCTATGATGCTTGCGCAACTTATGACGAACTTGTGCCTTTCACCAATGCAATCGAGAGGTAAAATTATGAAACTTAGTAATTATTAACCTCTAGTACGATGTTGAGTTAGAAATTTATGTGTATATGCAGATGTGACGTTAGTGCTATGGGTTCGATATCCCCTTATATGAGACCTCTTTATCAAGTCTTTTTAGATTATTTTGGTGAAATGGAAGAAGAATTGAGCAAAGATGGTAGAGCACACTACCTCTACTATGCAAAAATTGAGGTAAGCCTAAGCTAAGCTTCTTATATATGTTTATTTTTATTTGTCACTATTTTGCTTTTCGATAGTTTATTTTTACAAGCAATGGTTCTAATATATGCACAGACGAATAAGTGGGTGAGAAGTTATCTTAAGGAAGCGGAATGGTTGAAAGATGGGATTATTCCAAAATGCGATGAATATAAGAGAAACGCTACTATATCCGTTTCCAATCAATTGATTCTGATTACTTGTTTGATTGTTGCGGAGGAATTTGTATCCAACGAAACTTTCAAATGGATGATAAATGAGTCTTTGGTGGCTCCAGCTTCATCACTAATCAATAGATTGAAGGACGATATTATTGGACATGAAGTAAGTGCATATATATTATTTGAACTTCATACAACCAACACTTGTTACTGAAATGTATTTGATGCAGCACGAACAACAAAGAGACCATGGAGCTTCCTTCATTGAATGTTACATGAAAGAATATGGAGCTTCGAAACAAGAGGCGTGTGGTGAGGCTTGGAGGCAAATTGCAAATGCATGGAAAGACATCAACACGGAATATTTACGTGCTACTCAAGTACCAACATTTGTCCTGGAACCTGCCTTAAATCTTTCACGTCTCGTAGCCATTCTCCAGGAAGATGATTTTACGGATTCACGAAAGTTCCTTAAAGACATAATCACCTTGCTCTTTGTTCACTCTGTCAATAATTAAGCAAACATTAATAATGGTTCCAATAAGTCATTGTGTGTGTGGGGTGCTGCTTTATATTTCTATTAATCTTTGCATGAGTTCCTATGTGTTGTATTTTTCACTTATATTGAATACTAAATTAATGCGAGTAAATTTTATTAAGTTTTATTGAAAGTTTATTATGTTTGTGATTTAACTCTCATACTCATTTTTTCATTCAAGAATGTGGTGAAATGATTAATACGTTTTTACGCTTAATAAAAATTTCTATCTCGGACTACAAAATTGTGTCCTCATTTACGTTGAAATCATATTAATGAGATTACAAAAGTATTTTGTCATGAAAATTAAATATTATTTTATTTTATTTGAAATTATTAAAATTGAAGACTTGAAGTTGTGTTTGATTATACTCTTTGCAAACAATATTTTTAATTTGAATGTACTCTTTTTAAATATGTATACTATCTCTATCCTACCTCATTTAATCTTCTATTTACATGTTTTTTCTTTGTCTTTCCTATAAATATATTTTAAAAGAATAACCCCTCCCTAATTCTATGAATGAGTCTCTTTTATTCACATTGCTCATTTTAAATGGGTAATATTAGTTCTGCTCATTTTTGTACCTAACTCATTTAAAATAGATAAATCTGGATAGATACTCATCTATCTACATCAACTCACACTCTCTACTTAACAATTTAAGATAATTCAAGTGAAACTCCTTCTTTAATTCAAATTCATATTAATGAGATCACAAAAGTATGTGGTCATAAAAATTAAATACTATTTATTTTATTAGAATTTTTGTAAAATTAAAGATTTAGTGTTGTATTTGATTATACTTTTTATAATAAATATTTTAAATTTGGATGTACTTTTTCTAAGTATGTTTAGACAATTCAATTTAAGAAACTTATCAAATCAACCAACTTCTTCTTCTTTCTTAAAATTTGCATTTTTTTTAATGTTACTCCATCCACTTTGATTTTATCAACAGTTTGCCATTTCTTTCTTTGCTTGTCCTATTCATTGTCTTTCCTATAAATATACATTTTAAAAGAATAATATCTCCAAATAGAAAAGTATGGCTCACAAACAGTTTCGAAATTGGTTCTACACATATCATCAGTAACGTGCAAAATCAATGCTATAATTTTTACTCCTTGTTTTGCTTTTACGATATGTTATAATTGCATTACTCTCATTGTAGAGTTTCAACTCTTCGCTTTGCTTTTACAACATGTTATGTTTTCTTCTACTATTTTCAAGTAAAAGGTAAGTGTTGAAGAAGATCTTAGGCCTAACTCACGAAGAAGGTCTTAGGCTTAACTCACACCTCAAAAGCTAGATCAAAGGAAGGAGGATTGCCTAAACCTTATAAGGAGACCATCCATCTCATTAACCACCAATGTGGGACTTTGTGTCTCAACAGTAAGTCATGTATGTCAGTTTGTAAAAATTGCACTCTCACATACACAATCATATAATAGTATTATAGATTAGATTACATATACAACCTACTATACATATTATAACATGTATTTTTTCATTTTCATTTGAAATTTTTTAAGTTAAAGTTGAAAATAAAATTATTTTAAACATGATTTTTGTAAAATAATATTTGATTGTTCGAATGAATATTTCCTACAAAACATAACTATAATTTAAATTGGATTTTTTTTTATAAATTAAAAAATGAGCAAGAAAAAAGTAAAATGGATTGTGACTGATGCTTATAGGAGTATAAAACCCACAAGCCACAAAATTCAAAACTTTACGCTACAAGTACAAAATGGAGTTGTATTTGAAGCATAGAAAACAAAATACCCATATGTTATACCTCAAGAAAACACCTAATTGAAGATAGAATTCAGAGAGGGAAGAAATCACTTTGATATCGTAGACAGTAACGCTTTACAGAGTAGATAGCGCTGAAGTGATATTTTCAAAAGAAATATGCAAGGAAGAAGCTAGAAGGAAAAAATGAGGCAAAGTAGAGATAGTAATGCATGTGCTCATTGGCAAGGACCAAAGAGCTAGAGCAATATGGAGAGTACGAAAGAAAAAATGACAAGAATATGTTTAATAATACCAAACTAGCTAATATGGAGTCCATAATTGATTTGATAGTGAGGCAAGAACTGACACTTGTATGTATTTGAGTTTAGAAGATTAGAATACAAAATAACCTCACCTGCCCCTTCACTCAAAAAGAAAACTAGGTAGCCTTTTATATGTTCCTTTTCCAACATTACCCCCACATCTCCATTGTTGTCCAGCAAACCAAAAGCCATATACATTCAAGAACAAACCTGAAGCCTCCCCCCACCCCCACGCCCACCCACCCCACATCTCCATTTTT
>JAOTQJ010000111.1:26237710-26249032 GCA_025642045.1 Solanum sejunctum | reverse complement strand
TATTCTTTCATGAAAATTATAATTTCACCATTAAATGTGTATATTTATCACAATTTCCTATGAGTTAAATATTTTTTAAAAAATTTTAAATATAACTTAATTGTTTCATTTTTCATTTAATGTTTGAAGTTCGTGTTTGAGTCTCGAGTAAGTTCAGATCACATGATGTAAAATTTATTTATGAATAATATTTTCAATAAAATTTTTCATGCTTGAAATTCAAATTTAAAATTTTTAATTAAAAAAAATTATTTCATCATAATTTATAAAATAGCTACCTATGCAAATCCTATAAAAAATATTGATAAAAGGTGAGCATTTATTTTAAAACCTTTTCTTTTGGATCAAAATTCACTAATAAAATAAATTAACAAATTAATAATTTTTAAAAATAGGAAGTTTCCTAAATCTCGGATGGAGCCAAAAATTCACTATTTTTTGGCTTTTGAATATGATGGAATAAAACAAAATAACTCTTTAAACTATCTGTGTTTCTTCAATTGTGAAGTAGCAGTTAGTCAATACAACTTTCGACGCTCATCATGGGTCATCCGAAAGCAGTCGCCTTATGTTTTTAAACATAGGGGTCAGGCTGCATATATTCGACCCCACTTTATCCCGCAATGGACGAAAACTTTTAAGATATTGGGGTAATGTTGTTATTGAGGAAGTTTCCTAGGTGTGTATGTCATCTTGGGCACAAAGTTTACTTGGTATGTCATGCAAGAATGTATTTTTTTTTAATGCAAAAATGAGAAATCCCTTTCAAATAAAAACATAAGAAATCTATTAAAAATTTGTAGCTCAAGGGATTGACTGAACCAATTCATTTGACACCTTTAATTTAACTTAAACAATTGTTAAAGATATATATAAAGCGGAAATTATTATAATTTTAATTTAATATTTGTATTAAAATTAATTAAATTTGATTTGTACTAAAACGTGAGTCACTCGAATCATATGAAAAAAGATATTGTTTATTCCCCTCCACTTTGTTTGGATGATTAGTATGCATTATTTTATAATCTATTGTATTGTATTATGTTATGTTATTTTGTTTTTATATCATGTTGTATTATTTTAATGAATACATATATTTTTAGATAAATTATATTATTCTCTATTGTTACAAAATATCAGATGTTAATAATTTGAATAACAAGCATACAAAAAATTGTATGATCCGAGATAGAGTTGCTATGAATGAGTAGGATAGATAATAAATTAAAATTATTAAATACTACTCCTTCTGTCCCATATTAACTGAATTTATTAGGTAATACAACATATTATGAAAAATATTCAAATACAAACTTTACATCATACTTTCCACTATAACCCTTTATAAAATCATAAATATACAGTGTAATTTATTTTTTAGAAAATATAAAAGTTCAATAAATGAAAGGGAAAATATGAAAAAAGATTTAAATATTCATTTTAAACTTTAAAAAATTTAACTAAACCTTAAAAAAGATCTAAAAATTTAATTAATTTAAAATAAAAAGTAAGAGAGAACACGTAAAATCAGACAAAAAGGAATAATAGTTAAAATGTGTTTTGAATAAAAATCATAAAATTAATAATTTAAAAAATATTTAAAATGTAACTTTCATCATGTAACTCTGTATTAAATTTTTAAAATCTGGATCCTTCAATTATTATGGAGACCTTTTGTCGGCACTCATAAATCAAATTCTTCCAACTGTAATTTCCGGCCATTTGATTCTTCTTTCTCCGTAAATTTCAATGCTGCTCTAACCAATTTCTGTTTCTTGGTTCTTCTCACCATTAAAGCTCTCAAAATTTCATCGTTTTGTGTTTTCTTAGAAAATATTCAGTTGTTGATTAGATTAGCAGTGGTGATTACTACCATGAGTTTAAAATCTAATCTTTTCGCTACCCCATATGGGGGAAGACATGGGGTTAGCCATTTTTGGTCTCAGCAGCAACTGGTAACAATTCTTGTTTCTAAAAGTAGGAAGCTTGGTCGAGTTCACTGTCAGTCTAATAAGGTGATTCTTGAATACCCTTTGTTTCTTTTGGTGTAATGTTCTTGCTGTTTTTGTTTTTTCTAATAGTCTTATACTCATTGTGTTCCAATTTGTTTATCTGATTTTTACTAGATATGAAAGTTCTACGAAAGTAAAAAGGACTGTTGAATCTTGGGTTTCTAAGCTAAATACATTATCTTAAACATGCCATATTTGATGTTGGAATTAAAGAGTTGCTAAAAAAGAAAAGGTATATTCTTTATTGAAAGACAAATAAATTGAAATAGAGTGAGTAATTGTTGATTGTAATCATCATTGTTATCTTTTTTATTTTGTATAATTATGACTTTAAATAGAAAGTTCATGTCAATAAATTTTAATAGAAAAAAATTGATTATGTAGGTTGGTGAATGTGTGTGTAAAGTATCTGTAGTTGAGTAGCTTTGAGGTTATAAAAGAAAGTTGAATGGCTAAGTTGAATGACTTTTCATGAGAAGAATCCATAGCTTTGAGTGACTTGAGGTTGTTCTAAGAAAGATAGGTGAGTTTCAGTGAGAAAAAGTTAAGCGAGTTTCAATGAGAAAAGAATCTTAAGTGCACTATAGTTCCCCTATAAGGGTCTATTATACGCAACTTGCATTTCTGTAACAGGCTTTTTCCGAGGCTTCAACCCGTGGTCTCTTGGTCACGTGGCATCCTACAAGTATATAAATTTACTTGTATTAATCTACTTTATCTGAGATGTTGAGATTTGCTCTAAATAGACCGATAAATTGTTTTTAGTCAATCTGAATGCATACTCCATAACTGTTTGTATTGTGTATTTAATTATGGGATTCACTGAATCATGTTCCCAGACTGCAGAAATGGAAATTAGGAAGTGCTCACCTTTTCTGGAAAGTGAATTGTTGTACGGTAATGGTGGATTGCCCATGGCAGAGTGGAGAACTGTCCCTGATATTTGGCGGACTTCGGTAGAGAAATTTGGTGATCGTATAGCAGTCGTGGACCCCTATCATGATCCTCCTACAAACATGACTTATAAACAGGTCTCAACCTTTTCCTTTCTCATTTTATTCTTGGTAATATCCGCTATAAAGTGAAACATATAACCCTTTGGTTTTATTACTTCAATATGTGACGTCGTCCAGAATGAGAATTCGTTGAATCCTGCTGTAAAATGTCCTATTTGTTAGAGCTTTTTCCATAAAAGTGATAGTTGTTTTGTGTAGTTCCCCACTATTGGTGACTCCATGAGACTATCCATCTTGTTATTGATATGCATGAGCTTCCCATTTTTTTTTATGCCATAAATTGGGGCGCAGGATGCCTGACTTTTATCAATTTTTTTGCAAGAAGGTAACTAGATAATCGAGAAAATAAGTACATTTAAGTATCAGCTCTCCTACTCTCTCCATAGTATTTTCTCTAAATGCATTGCCAAAAATTGCAGCTTAATCAGGAAATTGTGGATTTTTCCGAAGGCTTGAGAGTTATTGGGTTAAAGCCATATGAAAAGATTGCACTCTTTGCTGATAATTCATGTCGATGGCTTGTTGCAGATCAAGGTAAATCAATTGATCCTATTTCGTAAATCCTAGAATTGACAAATCTTTAGTTTTACTTTTTATGCATTACCTTTAGGTATGATGGCAACTGGAGCTATCAACGTTGTAAGGGGTTCAAGGTCATCAGTTCAAGAGCTATTGCAATTATACAGCCACTCTGAAAGGTTAGTGCAGATGTTCGTTCGTTGTTCTAAATTCATTATCTAATACTCCCTCCATTTAAAAACGAATGACCTCCTTTCCTTTATGGTACTAAAATCGTTTGGACATTTGTCTGCTGTTCATATCCGAGTTTCACTGTATTTGCTTATTTTTTAAAAGAAAATCTTGTTCGTTGTAGTTACATTTAGTTGATACCAGTTACATTTTTGAAGCTGATGAACTAGCCAAAAAAAGAAGGGATTTTTGGATGTACTCTGCAATATCCATCTTAAAACCAAAAGCAAAAACAATTTTCTTCTGCATGCATTTTGACTGTATTATTGCCTTGCCAGTGTCGCGCTTGCTATTGATAATCCTGAGATGTACAACCGGATTGCAGACACATTTGGCTCCCACACTGCTGTTCGATTTGTTATTTTACTTTGGGGAGAGAAGTCAAGCCTTGTAAAAACCAGGCAGGGATATCCTGTTTATACGTATAAGGAGATTATAGAATTGGGTCACAAGAGTCGCGTGGATCTACTTAATTCTGAAGATGCCAGTAAGACATTTACTGTAATGGTGTGTTTTTGATAATTATTTGTTTTCCTAAGATGCTATAATGGTGTGTTTTTTCCATCAAACAACAGAATTTCCTTGATTTTTGTCCTGCATTCTGTATAAATCTAGTACTTTTGCTTGTTCTTGCCGTTCTGCTTTTCTTTATCTTCAGAAGTTTTCTTCTTCAAGTTGCAAGTTCATCTTGACGACTCTTTCCAATATATGTTATGTCTGTGAGCTCTCTGCGATACTAGCGTAAAAGATAACTCCTGCATGGCGTAAACACAATAATCATTACTTAGTAGATTCAATTTTGAGACTTCAGCATGTAAATCACTCTCCTGAACCTCATGCTAATTCTATCATCATATTTGGCTTTTATGCATCTTTTGTTTTGTCTTGTATTCCGAAGTTGCATTTTCAGTAATGTAATTCCTGATTCCTACTGGGAGAATATCCGTGGCTAACAAATTCTTTTTAGGGAAACAATATTCATATGAAGCAATAAACTCTGATGATGTGGCTACACTTGTTTATACCAGTGGAACCACCGGTAATCCAAAAGGCGTCATGCTTACACATAAGAATATACTTCATCAGGTTTGCAATTGTGCGTTTACTCTAGTTATAAGAGTTCTTTAGTTGATCTCATTTTTGCAGGCTCATCTACGTCTTATTACCTTTATCCTGTTGAATTTAGTCTTGGTTACATGAAAAGCAGCTATGTTGCTCGGACTCTTCAAAAATGTCAAGGGGTGCGTGTCGGATTCTCTAAGAATAGTATATTTTTGGAGCATTTGACACGGGTGCGGAATCAAAAGTGAAGAGTCAATGCAACTTAGAGAAAAATACCCCTGGGGAAAGACGTCGATGAGAAAAAAATGGGTTGAAAAGTGAGGTTTAGTATTGTGAAAGAGAGAAAATCTCTTGCTGAATTGTAGGTTAACTACTAAGCAGGCTCCTTATGTAGGTTTTTAAAGAAAGAACTATAACTTTTGAATTCTCAGTTATGATACAAGGAGATTCACCAGATATTTGACAATTTTTCTCGACTTTCAGAAGTTCCCAAACTCAAGGTGGTGAAACGTTATGAGTTTACCTATTTCAGATACAAGAGATGCTAAACTAATACTTGAATAGAGAGTTCATTGTAAATGAGGCTTTGGAGAATATATCTCTTTAAACGTTGCCAAGATAGCCTTCTCAAGAGGCATTTGGCCTTAACAGCCACTGGAAAGAAATGTGTCACCTTTGAAACAGTCAGTAGAAAGAGTCATGGTTCTACTAGAGGTATCACTCTAAAGAGGCATGGTAGCAGAACGTCACATAATAGAGTTAGAATGTCACTAAGACGTCACCAGAAAGAATCACCGTACAGTCAGAACTAGTCAGTCCAAAAGCAGCCTGAATACTAGAACCGAAAAAACAGTTTCGTGATGATCTTAATTAGGTATGGTGTCTGTGTTCTTACTATTACCATTCTACATAGAAATAATGTTTCTGCTGTTGCTGGTATTTTCTTGTTGACTTCTGTTTGGCCAGTTTTCTAGGTTTTAGTATCATTATAACTTCCAAAGGTATCTGTAATGTCGATAAGTATGCTATACTGCTAATTATTGGGTACTAAAGTTGTTGACATCCCTGAATCTGTATTCTCTATGTTAGATTTTGAATTTCTGGGAGATTGTGCCTGCTGTACCTGGGGACAGATTTTTAAGCATGCTTCCACCTTGGCATGCATATGAACGCGCTAGTGAATATTTCATATTCACACATGGAATAGAGCAAGTGTACACAACCGTTAAGAATTTGAAGGTGTGTGCATTTCTATTTGTTTCTTATTTAATCAATCTGTACACCCTTGGAAGAGTCTAAAACATTGATCTGAGCAACCTTCCTACTGTTGTAGGAAGATTTGCAGCGTTATCAGCCACATTACCTGATAAGTGTTCCTCTAGTGTATGAGACGTTATACAGGTATAAATCTTAGCTTCTCATTCCACTGGGTATGTTGTTGTTGTATCCTTTTTTTGTTATTCTATGTTATTAGATAATAATCGATTATGAACTTTACAGTGGAATTCTAAAGCAGATCAATTCAAACTCTGCTGCTCGTAAACTCATTGTCCAATTATTTTTAAGGATCAGTATGGTGTACATGGAGGCTAAAAGGATTTATGAGGTTAATCCCTGATATAATTGTACAAGTTTTCAACTTATATGCACCGTTAGTATTTTCATTTTGAATAATAGAAGCCGAAGATTGAACTCTTAAACTTTAGATGCTATGATCTGCATATGTAATGGTTGTAGACAATAGATTAATAGCTTGCACTCTTTCTTTCTTGCATATTTCATTTTTCTATTATATTTTATTTTTGTTGCTGGCATTTTTATTATTCTGGCCTCTGATGCAGGGGAAATGTTTAACGAAGGACATGAAGCAACCTTCATATATTGTTTCATTGCTTGACTGGTTGTGGGCCAGAACTATTGCTGCTATTCTATGGCCATTACATATGCTGGCGAAGAAAGTTGTTTACAGTAAAATACACTCAAGCATTGGTATATCAAAGGTGCGAGATGCAACTGCTAGCGACTTATGATGTTCCTTATCTGTGTATCTTTGAGGTTCAAGACTAATTGAACTAGCAAAACAAACTAAGACCTCAGTTGTAGGCCTTATAATGGTGTCCAACACTCATCAGTTGACTGATTTAGGCAACTGTTTAGAGGTTGGATGTGTATATACTTATATATAGACAGTAATTGCTTACCTTCTTTTACATTGTACAGGCTGGCATAAGTGGGGGCGGTAGTCTTTCTTCACATGTCGACAAATTCTTTGAGGTAAGTAGCTCCTATAGTTTTACCTATTGTAAGAGGCAACTGAATTGGTGCTCTTTCCTTAGTCTTACATTTTGGTAATTTGTAGGCAATTGAGAGAAAGATTCAGAATGGATATGGATTGACAGAGTCAGCTCCTGTGATTGCTGCACGGAGACCTACTTGTAACGTGAGTATTGTATCTTATAGATATGGAACCAAAAGATTCTACTTCTTCGACGTGAGTATTGTATCTTTGAGAGTGTGGTATTCATATTACATAGTCCTTGTTGATCCCTGAAGGTGCTTGGCTCAATTGGGCATCCCATTCGGCAGGTAGAGGTAAAAGTTGTAAATTCTGAAACAGATGAGGTCCTTCCTCCAGGATCAAAAGGCATTGTCAAAGCTAGAGGGCCACCAATAATGAAAGGCTACTACAAGGTTAGTGCATCATTTTTTGTTTAATGAGTTCTTTAGTTCCTCTTAGTTAGACCCATTAATGCAATTCAATAGCTTCATCAAAAATTAAATATTCTTTTTGTCTTCCCTTGGATGTCGAGGGTCTATCAGAAACTACTTCTCTACCCCACAAAAGCATGTTTTGCCTTCATTGGCAGTCATTTTAAGCTGGATGTATTACTCCACAACATAAATTCACATGCAGTGTTGACTAACCATCAATATCTTGTAAAATTTCTTTAGAATCCAGTAGCAACAAAACACGCTATTGATGAGAATGGATGGCTGAACACTGGTGATCTTGGGTGGATTGTGCCTGATCACTCTATAGGAAGAAGTCGTAATTGTGGGGGTGTAATAGTCCTTGAAGGCCGTGCAAAGGATACCATAGTCCTTTCAACTGGTGAGCTACAATTATTTCTCGTGTGTCTGCTCTTGGACTACTCTAGTAAGTGCATTGGTGATGTTGTTAGTTGTGTGTTCAAATGAAGATCTTGAAGCATCGTAGTTGTTGTGAATGAATCTTTTTTTGTAATTAGGGCCTTTATTGTGTGTATGTTATTGAAGATAAGGTTTTATTGGTAAACTGCAAAGAGAGAAGCTTTATTCTACTAGTAATTTTGCAATTCATAGCTTTGAACTTTGTTATATGTATTTACCTCGTAGGTGAAAATGTTGAACCATCAGAGATTGAAGAAGCTGCTATGGGAAGTAGTCTGATCCAGCAGATTGTTGTCATTGGCCAGGTGAATTTTTATCATTGAGCGCGTAAATTTGGATTTTTCCCTCATGTTTCACAAGTTTGATGTCAATAACATGCAGGATCAACGGCGTCCTGGAGCTATAATTGTACCAAACAAGGAAGAGGTTCTGTTAGCAGCTAAAAGATCAGCTATTGTGGATTCTGAAACCACTGAAGTTAGCAAAGAAAAAACAGTTGGCCTATTACACGATGAGTTACGAAAATGGTAAGGACTTACTTGCAGGCCAGCTTCTACACTGACCAAGTATGATATTCTGTTTTCAATACCTTCAATGCAGGACCTCCGGTTGCTCGTTTCAAGTTGGACCTATCCTTGTTGTTGATCAACCTTTCACGGTAAGAACCATACCTCTTTGGCACTATTTGATTTGAGTTTAATGGCGACGATTCCTGTATTTTAGACCTTTTTATTTACTGCAGATTGATAGTGGCTTGCTAACACCAACTATGAAAATCAAGAGAGAGAGAGTTGCAGCTCTTTACAAAGAGCAAATCGACAACTTGTACAAATGATTCCTCATTTTTAGTTATGAAAGATGCAAGATCTGAATAGTTACCGACGAACTGGTTTCTTCCAACTCTTTTTCCATCAAAGACCTGCAATTGTAATGACAATGTTGCAGTTGAAACTTGAATAGATCAAATAGAACTGGTCCGCATAAAAGTTGTAAATAAAGGCACATCAACTACTTTTGAACTATGACTTATTCAATAAAGCATGTAACATTTTGTTTTCCTGAGAAAAATCAGATACAAATTTGAAGACTATCAAGAACCCTTAAATTTCAAATTCTGGATCCGCCTTTGTTCCAAAGTATCATGTCAATAGAGTGTAGCTAGAATATTTTGAGGGCAATAGACACCTTACAGCTGAAGATACAATCACCAGAAGTCATTACATGAACATGTTCCTTCAGTGAAGTGATGGAATCTAGTTGAATCTCTAACGATGATTTTTCGATTTGTAATGCTTGATATAAACTTTATAACATTGTGGCAATCTCCACAAATTCTAAGGTTTTTCACCACCCTTATCACTGATCCTGGAACAGTCCTCAGAAGTCCATAAGCCACAGCCAATCTCTCACTATGCCAAAAGAGCTGTCTTTCCTTCTCTTGATGTTCCATATCATGCAAAACGAACGTGGTGTCAGGAATATAACCTCTCCTCCTCATCTCAGAATCAAACTCCTTTAGGAGTGCAAATATCGCGTCCTTCATTGGATACAATGCCTCTCCAGCATAGAACGTCGTAGTTTCTTTTCCCGAATCAATAGAACTATAACCAGGTTCTTTCCTAGCTTCCAAGCTTGCCAGCTGCTTCCTCAACTTAGATACATTATCCCACAGAGCTGTACTAGCATATGTATTTGACAGCAGTATACAAGTTGAAATATCTTTTGGTCCGAGAATTAGTAAGCGATTAGCGATCCTGACACCCATTTCAGTATTTCCATGTTCTTTACAAGCACTTAATAAAGCAGCCCAAACAGCTTCATCAGGCTGGAAAGGCATCGTGTTAAGAAGGTTCTCAGCGTCCTCAAGGTGACCTGAACGACTAAACAGATCTAACAAGCACGTATAATGATGCAGAGAAGGACTTAACTTATAATCTTCAGTCATGGATTTAAAAAGACTCTTACCTTTGTTTACCAATCCAACATGACTACAAGCATAGATTAATCCAATAAAAGTTACTGCATTTGGCTTAAGGCCAGCCAAGATCATATCATCATATAACGACAACGCTTCTATAGCTTGCCCGTGCTGTGCCATCCCGACAATAATTGAGGTCCAAGATACAACATCTCTAGTCAACATGCTATCAAATATCCTCTTTGCTTCCACAATATCACTACATTTTGCATACATATCCACAAGGGCATTGCTAACAAACAAACTAGATTCATAACCGAGACCTAAAACCAATCGATGAATCTGTTTTCCGAGCTGCAGTGCAGCTAAGCTAGCACAAGCTGCTACTATACTCGAAAGAATAAAGGGGTCCCTCATATCGACCCCTTCTCTTCTTACTTCAAGAAATACATCAAAGGCATCAATCATGTTCCCATTTTGCACAAGCCCAGATATCAAAGCAGTCCAACACTGTAAATTCTTTTCTGGCAACTTCCTTAGAAGCTCAAAAGCTTCATTCTTCCTCCCACAACGAGCATACCCCGATACCACTGCACTTGAACAAATCAAATTCTTATCCAAAATGGAGTCAAAAACAGATTTTGCATTATCGGGCAATCCACATTTTGCATACATATCAACTAACGAAGACTTAACAACATCATCATGAGAAAACACCGATATCAAGAACTGAGCATGCACTTGTTTACCAACTTTCACAGCACCCGAGTTAGCACAAGCCTTAACAACACTAGCATAAACGAAATGGTCGGGCCAAAAACCATCTATTAACATGTTGGGAAACAGGGAAAGAGTGTTCTGGGGCTGATTGGCTTCATTGTATGCAGTAAAAACAGAAGCCCAAGAAGCTAAATCTCTATGGGGCATTTCGTCGAACAGTTGGAGGGCGTCATTAAGGAGGCCACATTTGCCATACATATCTATCAGCTTGTTGCAAAGCATTAAGGAACAATTGTATAAACCAATCTTGATTATTTGAGCATGTAATTTTCTGCCTTCTGCCGGAAAATGGTATCTGGCGCATCGTCGGAGATGGTGAAGAAAATGAGAGTAATGCATTCGTAACCAGCGTTCTTTAATTAAGAGAGAATGACTTGGTATTAACTTTAAATATTGCTGCAAGAAAAAATATTCATATTTATTTAAAACTGTTTCCTTTTTGTTATTTTGAAGAAAATAATAAACGTCTTGCGATTTTTAAATAAAAAATTGTAATGACCCACTAGGTCATTTTAAGAATTAGTGCTCTTGATTTTTTTCAAGATTTATCTTAAAATATTTTAAATGAGTATTTTGAACTATTCAATAACTATGACTCTTTAATTTAAGGATAAGTTTAAATAATTAAGAT
>JAOTQJ010000111.1:26213248-26224840 GCA_025642045.1 Solanum sejunctum | reverse complement strand
TATAAAATATTAAAGATATCATTTTTAATTTCTTTTATCATCAATGATACATTTTTGTTTTGAGACGAGGGTTCTTAGGAAACAACCTCTCTACTTCTATGATAGTGATAAGTTCTGCATACATTTTACCCTCCTCAGACCCCACTTGTAAAATTTTACTAAGTATATTATTATTGTTTTTGTTATCAATGATACATTATTAATCTCTTTCCAAAATTTTCTCAATTTCTTTTTTAATGATTGTACATTTTTTCTATTCCCTTAATCAACACTATTATTATTTATTATATATAAAAAAATTTCTTCCATAACTTGTATCTATTAAACTTCCACTTTTAATTGTATTATCAACTCTGAAAATTATTAAATTTTTATATTCATAACCTCTATTTATTTATTTATAAAATTTAAACTATATTTCTTATTTAGTCCCAATGTATTCAGTAGACAACTCGGAATATACTTAAGGTCTTTGGTTAGCAATAAATCCTAATTAAAGTATCAAAATGAAATTTAACGATAACTTTAAGAACTTATTATGTATTAAATTAAATTACTTAAAAAATTATTAATACTATTAATGTTTAAATAATTGAATAATTTAACTATTCTGAATATTACAAAATTTTCAAAAATTGAGTTCGCATGAGTTTGACTAGTATTTATTAGTAACTTGACTACATGATGAAAACAAGATTGTGTGGAATATGAATCAATATTATGTCATTCTAAGTTCCAACAAATGATGACCCACCTAAAATTTAGAGTCGCAATAGAGCAAGTTAGATCAACGGATTATAATGGTTTAAAATAATAAATAGATTAAAATTTAATTTAATTTAAATTTGTTCAAATCAATAGTGGTTGGATAATGAATTATAAAGCAGGTCAAATATTTAATCCAATTTAATTTTTATTAAATTTTATTATTATTTTATTTGTTCTTTTATAATATTTTAATACTTAATAAGATTAATATTTTTTTAATTAAGACTATATATAACATATCAAATTAGAAAAAAATACTCTATTTTAAAGGTATTTCAATAAGATTTCTCTCTAGGTGATTTAGCTATATCAAGCTAATATTTTAAAGATTGAGCTAATAAATGAATGAGTCAATAAGTTCTCCAAATCTAAACAAATTAGACAATTAAGTTTGATTTTGCTATACCTACTAAAACTATAAATTCGATTCCTCTTTATTTATACCAAAAATACTCATATTCCTATTGAATCATTTGAGATAGAAAACATATATATTAGTGTTAATATCTCCTCTCTTAATGGAAATAGATACGAGTAGACAGTCGACGCATCAAGAAAATATTCATATAATTGTTCACGTCATACTGCTTAGCCACTCTTAACAGGTGAAATGACAATCATCTTGGACATATTAACGATAATAACATACTCCATAAAATTATATAAATCATGTACATAAAAAATAAAATATACACTAACCTTATTATGATCTTGTAGAAATTAGAAAAACTGTTTTAAAAAAACTCTCAATTTATTGTGACATATTAAGTATTTTTCAAAAGCTAGATGGGCTAAATGTTACTTTTCGAAATATGAGGTGTCTAAACTCTAAAGTAAAAACTACTACGATCTCTTTCCCAACTTCAACTTCATAATCGGAAGTTCTCAACCCTAGTACCCATCTTCACTGATTCTTCCGCCGGAGCATCACCGGCGCCACCGTATCAGCCGCCGGAGCCTCCACCTCTACCACACACACTTTTCCCTTCATACCCATTTTTCCATATGGCGATTAGAGCCATTTCAAGACTAAAAATTCCATCTTTGCTTCTTAAACACCTTTCAGTTTCTCCATTACCATCAATTTCTTCTACCTTAACAGCTTCCTCTTCATGTTCTACTTCATTGATTCCTGATATTTCTAGAAGTTCATCGAGGGTTGTGAGGTGGTACCATGATGGAAGACCAAGAGGACCACTTTGGAGGGGAAAGAAATTGATTGGAAAAGAAGCACTTTTTGTGATTCTTGGGTTAAAGAGATTTAAACATGATGAAGAGAAGCTTGGTAAGTTTGTTAAAACACATGTCCTTAGGCTTCTTAAAATGGATATGATTGCTGTACTCAATGAACTTGAACGCCAAGAAGAAGTCTCTCTAGCTGTTAAGGTAAGATTTCTAATGCTAAAAGATGTGATTTTTCTTATCTTTGTTCGTATGGGTTTTTTTATTTCTGGTGTCTGGGCTAGTTTGTACTCACCTCGACTAATTCCACCGTGTACATGGGCACTGGGATAGTTCCTTCTCCAGACCCATTGGAGCAGGACTGCAGTAATAGTATTTTGTTTTATAATTTTTTTGCATTTCTGTTTTCAGAAGTTTTATTGTTGCATTTAGTAATAGAGGAAGTGATTGCTGTTGGAATTATCACAATAGTTCAAAGCTGTGATCGTTCTTTGTTCCAGTTTAGTGTGTAGGTGCCCAAGTTTTGTTGGATTTGATAAACTTGTATAATTTCACTTATAAGGCAGTAGCTGTGGTAAAATGCATTCGGGGCTTTAGGATCATTGAGTTCATGATCAATGCCGTGGTAAAGAGATATAGGAGAAGTTGCTTATGTTAGATCATAATAAATAATAGAATTGGTCATTAGTGTCCACTATTCAGTGGTTCTATAATATTTTTTTTGTGATGTTATCCTTTTAATTTAATTTGGACTTGGAAGCTTCTGTAGATGTAGACTAAGAAACTATTAGAAGAAGTTTGATGCTGACTTAATTCTTGCAATGTTCTGTGAGACAACGGACTTATGTAAAGATAACCTCTATTTAAAAGAAAAGAGACGACAGCAATCTTGACAACTGAAAATTTGAAAAGGAGAATTACATATGTCATATGCTACTTTATTTGCAAATGTTTAGGGAAGACGTAGACCATCTCCTCCTATGTTGTCTTGTGTCAACTCACTTGTGGTAGGGGATATTAAGTTGGTTCAGACTATAATGAGTAATGCTGGGCAAAGTGAAGGAGACACTTCCTGTTGGACATTTGGAGCATGAGATGTTGCCCCATTAGCACTCGTGGATCCTATGGAAGGAAAGAAACAGGGGCCCTTTTGAAGGGGATAAAGAAAAACTTAAGTACATCTGGGGAGTAGCCTCTTATTCGTACGTTCTTTTTACTGCACTCATAAGGTTCTAGTTGTATATAAAATTGGGAGAAAAGAAATAGAGTCTGGGAAGAGATAGAAATGATTCGCTCTTTATGTTCAAGTATGGTAAAGGGGGAGAGTCTAATGGCTTTCAGATAGAAAAAACATGGACTCTATAGAATTTTTTGTTGAGAAAGGTAACAACAACAACATTACCCCAATGTCTCAAAGGCTCCCGCCCATTGCGGGGTAAGGGTGTTGAGAAAGGTAACAAGTAGGATTTTTATCAAAATTTGGTCGTGCTAATACAGTGATGCTATATAACTGTTCTCCAAAATCTTTCTTGTGCTGACAATTGGTTTATGTACTTGTGCTGATTACTAAAAAGAACGATCAAATCGGGCATACCATCTATAAAATATTATTGTTGCTGTCAGATATCTGTTTGACCTTATTCTATTTTTGTTCCTGTTTGGTTCAGATCGTCCATTCTAAATTTTTAATCTTGATATGCATGACAATGCCATTTTCAGTTATCGAAGTGTATTTATTATCATAAGCTATGGATTTGCCTTTTCTACTTTGGGGCATATCAAATGAACACAGCTGGTTGTTTGTATTTCAGGTGTTTTGGGTAATTCAGAAACAAGCCTGGTACCAACCTGATGTCTATCTTTACAAGGACCTGATCATTGCATTGGCGAGACGTAGAAAGATGGATGAGGCAATGAAGTTATGGGAGAGTATGAGAAAGGAAGATTTATTTCCTGATTGTCAGACATTCACTGAAGTTATTAGGGGCTTCTTGAGAGACGGATCTCCTGCAGATGCAATGAACATATTTGAGGACATGAAAAAGTCTCCATACCCACCCGAGGAGCTGCCTTTCAGGGTTTTATTGAAGGGACTTCTGCCTCATCCCCTATTAAGAAACAGAGTTAAGCAAGACTTTGAGGAGATTTTTCCTGATCGGCATATATATGATCCTCCAGAAGAGATTTTTGGATTACGTTGAGGTTTGTGTGTTTTGGATTTTGCGTTAACTTGTAGCAGATTAGGTTGCTCGTTGTTTGAAGTCGTTCTCTTCTTCTTCTAATCTTCTAATAAACTGCTCGATGGTATTAGTGTTCAGTAGCACCCCTTTGGTATTGGGGAAAGAAAAGATTTTTTTTTATTATATCATGTTATATTCTTCATTTTTTTCGTTATGCTATTATGTTATGTTTGCTTCTTTTGCTTGAATAATATGTGACTGTCTTGTTTGGTTTCAGGCTTTGATGAAACTGAGTCATACAGTTATCTTTGATGCTGCGGAAATATTATATTAGTGGAGACAAGCATATATCTAGTCCTAGGATGCTTCTTCCACCTAGATATCTTATAGTATACAAACTCCATCACTGGCTCTGTGTGGAGCAGTACATCCTCCTTTCTGATGATGTGCTAAGATCGAGCATCGCTGTTTCTCGCTATCCATGGTTCACTGGTTGCTGCAGAATTCACCAACGTTTTTTAGGACCAGACATGTTGATGCTAGTTGAAGTTCAAGACATTTATCTTAGGCTCTTAGCTCTGGCAAAACTTGTTCAGATTTAAGCTACTAGTGTTTAGGCAGCTCAAAATCGTAACTTGGTACCTTTGAGATTTTAGTTGTCATTATAGTTTTCAAGGTGCTTATGAAATTTTGAGGGAAAAAGTGTGAAATGATGTTACATTTGGTTACAAAAATAAAGACACTAGGTTTTGGCTTATTGCATTTTGTATCTCAATTCTCAAAGTCCAGTTTCTTGGAGACTTTTATGGATTATGGCTTAAATGTGCTTAGTCAATAAAGTGAATAAAAATCACGATGAGACCAGCCTTTCAATAACATCAACATATTCAGTGAAATAGGTTTGGATGAGATAAGACCTTAAAGGATTATTAAAAATGAAAGATAAGCATTACAACATAACAAGATTAAGAATGAATGAGCATAAAACACAATTCCTCAAATTTATTTCATTTTTATAATACGAAAATGAAATTAATTAAACCCATAATTAAAAAAAAAAAAAAACTCTTTCGTAAAGGGTGGTAGAGAGAGAATTTATCTCTACCATTCTTTTTTAACTATCAATAACATTTTTATATAAAAAGAAACAAAACAGGAAAAGGACAATAATAACACTCAAGTAACTTTAGGGAAAACAAAAAAAACACAAACATCGTTTTTTAAAAAACAAAACAAAACAAATAATGGCTTTGATCTCCTCTATGTCAAGGAGGTCAATTTTTTTTGTTCTCAATTTAATCCCTTTAGCCTTTTTCCTTTGCCTAACTCTTCAATTACCTATTGTCAAAGGAAAAATTATTTCTTTTGTCCCCCCTAACCTTGCCAAAGCATGTAACAAAAACAATGAATGCATCACATGGATTCAAACAGACAGAACTCAGTCCGACCTAGATTCCCTTCAAAAAGCCGATTTAAAAACAATCGCCTTTCTAGCCCTTAAAAAAATCGAGCAAGAAGCCACCAATGTGTCCATAACGGTCCGAATGAAGCTCCTTAACAATAGTAGCCAACTATCGTCCGATACACAACAAGCATTGAGCGATTGCAACGATCATTTCATTCCGGCTATCGAGCTTATCGATGACGCGGTCGATGCTGTCGTTAATGACGCATTTAGCGATGCTATTAATTATTACACAACCGCGATCACGGATTTCGAGGTGTGTTATCCTAGGCTTAAGGCAATGCGGACCTCTAATTCGGTCGATGTTGATGATTATGTGGATAATCATATTGCTGAGGTTGCTAATGCACGTAATGCTTTGGTTAAATTTATTCATATCCCTTTGGATATTCTTAAAGTTGTTGCAGCTAGTACCCCACATTAAGAAGTGATTTTATTAATTTTCTTTCACTTTGTTATGTTGGAAATATTAATTTAGTATATGTGTCATTCAACCAATGTGTGTTGTCACAAATGTATAAGAGGTATGTCATATATAAATTTGACATACAATAATAAATATATTATATATTTTTTATAATATTGATTGTTCACAATTTTTTATTTATTGATGATTAAAATGCTTCGATTTTCCATTCTGATAATAAGAGGCTGGAAAGTGGATTGGTAATAGATTGGCATAAAGTAATTTATCATGCTCAAATATGAGCCAGTCACTTGGTAGGGATGATTTTGATACGAGCTTAAATGAAGCTATGTGATTTGTAAAAATTCATACAGCTAATCTCAACTCGTTAGTCATGAAAATAAGGTAGAAATTAAAGTAAAAGTCTCCATCGGTAACTCAACTACACAAATATCTCAAAGATACATAACATGAAGAAAGAGGTGAAGTCTCGAATTTAAAGGCTCACCAAATCAACTAGTAGTCTTGGACGTCAAAGCTAGCCACGAGTCGATGGTGGGGAGCTTTAGGTGTGTCTTAAGCCACCGTTAAGTTGTCATGTAGAATGATATGTTTGGATGTTATGTTTAAGTTGACTTCTTCCCATGTTTCCCTTAGTCCCGTCCTTGTTTTTCATTCCACTAATGTTGTTTAATTACTTATGAATGTTAAGAGGCTTGAATAAGGTATCAAAATTCAACGTATTACGACTAGGTACTAAGCTCAAATCATGACAAAGTTGGTAATATAGTTCTTATATAACTTAGATGGGGAAAGAATTATATGTATGATATGATTAACACTTAAGTCTTCTGTGCCAAGTGATACTCAATAATTTGGGATTCCTAATGTTAGATTACCAGAAGTAATGGGTAGAAAGTGTAATTTTTAAATAGATAGTGGGTCGATTCAACCATAATAAAACAAACAAGGGGCTACAATGCAATTAGAAAAAAACTGAAAAAATCAAAGCTAAAAAAAGGCCCGCTATTTTATCTGTTAAAAAAAGAATTTTTTTTTCAATTTTCGTACTCTTTTAGCGAAAATGAGAACTCCGATCTCCGGCGAATTAGACGATTGGGATCGACCTTTTACCGATGAGGAACTCCAAGAAATCGATGCTGCATTCCAGTCAGCTACCAAGAGACGAAGCGATTCAGACGATGTAGCCGCCGCCGGCGAAAAATCTCGACGGAAAAGTCGCCGGAGATTGCCGGAATCTCTTTTTGTTTATCATCAACAAAATGAAGCTTCCAATTCGTCGTTGTTGTCTCCTTGCACTAGAAATCGGTCTCAGTGTAGCTATTCCTTTCGTTCTTCTAATCAAGGTGACTGTTTCTCCTCCTATTGTTTGGAAATTGTACTTAGTAAATTGTTATTCAGGAAAGTTTTTTCTTTTTCTTGTTTGTTGCAGCTAAGTTAGTGATGCAATACCCGGAAATGGCTTTTAATGGACGTGTTATATACAGTAGAACTACTAAGGAAGTGGAGAAATCTGCAATAGAGCTGTTAAATTTTGTTGAGGAAAAGAAGAGGAAAGAAGGGGATGTTGCTCTTGGATTTGACATTGAATGGAAGCCCACTTTTAAAAGAGGTTAATTCAGTGTAAATCAAATGATTTTGCAGATCTTTTTTGAAAAATGATTTTGGTAAGCTGAGGGTCTATGGGATACAGCCTCTCACTTTCCCTGGACCCTTATCTGTGAGAGCATATTCGATATGTTATTAATTGTTGTTATACTTGATTTGTGGAACTTGATTTTGTGCTGGCTTCAACAACAACCACTACTTTGCTTCAATCTCAAGATAGTTGGGATTGGAAATATGAATCTTCAATACCATGTAACTTTATCTGCTGTTGTTTTGTTGGAGCAATGAGCGTGTAGAGTGGAAAAAGGTTTAATAACTAAGGAGTCGTTTGGTATGAGGTATACGATATAGTAATTTTCGGATTATTTTATCTTGCGTTTGGTTAGCATATACATGGTGGAATAACTTATCCCGGAATAACTGCCAGGATAACCTACTCCCAACCAAACGACCTCTAAGATATTGATTTCCATTTTAACCGTGAAAAGTAACATCCAGAAAATGCATTCGACAAAGACATTTTGAGTAAACCTACAAAAATCATTGTGCCTTAGTGATTTGCATGTTCATCTTAACTGGATATGTCTACCAAGAGTTTCTTTATGTACTTATGTTGAATTAGAAAGACTCCTTTTGTATGTTTATATTTGGCTTCAATTCTTGTACTCATACTTTAGTTGTTTAGACGTATTCATTAGTCTATAAGTAGGTGAATATAACTCCTAACCTTTCGTTTTTGTTATCACATGCTTAAATAATTGGATTTCTGCTTCATTTCACTTGTGTTAGATGGAGTGTTGTCAAGTTATAGTGACTACAGAATAATAGGCTTTCTCTTCAGGTGTGCCACCTGGGAAGGCTGCTGTTATGCAGATATGTGGTGACAAGGGTAATTGTTATGTTCTGCATATCATCCATTCTGGAATCCCTCAAACTCTACAATCTCTTCTTGAGGATCCAACTGTTCTGAAGGTTGGAATTTTGTTCTCTTTTTCTGGAACATTTATCAAACAATGAACTATAATAGGGTGTGGTTTCTTAACTTTATAGTTTTCAAACCTAGGTGGGCGTTTCCATTGCCAATGATGCTTACAAAGTTCTCCAAGATCACAATGTAGCTGTAAAGGCTTTGGAAGATCTTTCTGAACTTGCCAACAAGAAGGTTGATGATCCCAAGAAGTGGAGTCTAGCATCACTAACTGAGAAGCTTCTTGCCAAGCAGGTCTTTTGGTTTCTGATTCAACCATTTATATTCTGTTGCTTTATTTTGTGCCTTTCCTTTCCGCTTTTGAGATCCTTGATCCCTGGGGGTTGGGGAGGGTATAGATGGGCAATCTGGGACTAGTTTCTTGCCTGTTCCAGTCAGTTTCCTATCAATAGACTGAGTTTTTTAGTTGACTTGTTAAGTTATGTCAAAAGAACTTCAAACTTGCAAGTTTTTAAAGGAGATCAATTAGAAATGCTGCCTCATCTGCTGGACATATTTGCATATTAGAATGCAAAATCATTTCATTTTTGAAACTGAATCAGCCAGTAGTATTCACTCAACTGGAGCAAATTTCGGAAGTTCTGAAACAAGATTCCACCATATACCAGTGTTGTGCTTTTGTTGACAGGGACTGCCACAGACAAAACAAAAGTCAGAACCAAATCTCCCCTCAACCCCCAAAACCATACAAAGTCCTGCCCCGTCTCTTGGGAGCATGCAAACCATCTGTGGCAATCAACATCTTCCTCCTAGCATGCTCAGTGTAAGCAACAGCATCTGGAATCATATTCTCTAAAGAAGATCTTGAGTACCTCATGAGTCTCCTCATAGATAAACCCACTAATACACTTTACTCCTCTCTGTGTCAAACGCCTAATGGCCAGCTATGTGTATCCCCTGAATGTCATCATTGAGGACCTTATGGTGTTGCTTTGCTCCTCCTTTTCCTAATCATTTTCCTCCCTCTTCAGAACTCAACAGTTTCGATCAACCTTTTGTTCTGAATTTAGAAGTTTCTGAATCTTGACAGAATTTGTCTTACTATATTAACTATGTTGTGCTTCTATGCCCTCCTGATCTTTCCAGTTCTTTTCTTCCAATTAAGTGTGAGATTCAACTGTGATTTCTATTTGTTGCAGCTCCCTAAGCCAAGTAAAATCAGGTTGGGGAATTGGGAGGCTGATGTGTTATCCAAGGAGAAACTACATTATGCTGCAACAGATGCCTTTGTTTCCTGGTACTTGTATCAGGTCAGCAGCAAGAATCATCGTTCAATCATCACTTTGTAATCTTCTCCCCTCCATTGGTATTTATCTCTTTTTTCTATCACAGGTACTAAAGAGCCTTCCGGATATTATTGATAAGTGAAGAATCTTGTTGCTGAGAAGAAAATGCAGCCTGAACTTCATTAATCTAAAGTAAGCTCTACTCGAGCTTTGTCCATGGCAGCTACTTCATCCACTTATACTCACATTGTTGTGCAAGTCCTTGTTGCTGAACCAGAATTGTAAAACCTCATAATAAGTTAAAGTACTCTAGGTAATGCTGTTACAATGTGATAGCCCTTTGGGCTTTAATTCAATGTAAGAGTGCAGCCTTGATGTTTGGATAGAACTGAGACATTACTTTTCTGAGATTTGATTGTTCTTCAATGGCTCAATCTTTCCGTTCTTCACGATATTATTTGAAAGAAAGTAAATGGAAAACAGCAGATGTGTCTTCGAGTGGTTGAGGCATAAGACTAACAATCTAAAGATCTCAAGTTCAAGCCTTCAGCTACAACATTTACCAATGAGCCTATTGTTCATTAACTTTGCCCGACAGATTTACTCCATGTTTGTGCTCCTAGACTACCAGATTTCTTACTTGTTTGATTCAGATGAGCACAAATTTGCAAACACCTATCATGGTACATCATAAACAATACTTCCATTTTGACAGTGATTCAAGTGAGGGTGACAATTGGGCGGGTTGTTTTTAACAAATTTATTCATTGGATTATATAAAACATATCAAACAATATCAGGTGAAAATACAGTAGTATGAAAGTCACTTAGAATATAATGTAGAAAAGAATACTAACAACAAATATTACAATTACTGAAGAATCAAGAAATCAACACGTAATATTAGGATAGTGAGAGTCATAATAATAATATTGATAAGAGAAACTAGATAATACTCGACTTCTTACTAATCGTTCATCCTAATACTCGACTTTCGTGTCATCATATCTAGGGTCATGTCATTGGTAAGCTACACATACATCAAATCTTGTATAATCATCTGTCCCCAATACTCTTTGGCCTTCCTTTCTCTCTCTTCAGACATATTATAGCTAATCTCTCACACGTCCTCACTGAGATATCTATACATCTCTTCTTCACATGTTCAAACCATTCCAACTTTATCCCTAATTACATGCTTTTTATCTAGAGTACATAAGGGGGGAAAACAGTACAGTACACAAGTGATTGTGATAGTGAGATCATGGTAACTGAAAAATACTTTTTGTCTCTCTTTATTTTCTTTTATTTTTTTCAAAAAAGTCGAATGTGACTTATAATAAAAGAAAAAAATGTTAAAAAGATTATAGCTACTGAAAGTATTGACTTATTAATCCATTGCATGTGGGTGGGCCTTTTTGTGTACTTGGATTTGTTCATATTCCTTTGTCATCCAATCAACTCATCCAACATATACCAAAATAAATGAAGATTAGGATATTGATATTTGGCGAGGGTACTTACAACATCTCTTTCCTTTTTCCGTTTTCGGGTTAAACTTTTTTCTTATTTTTTCTATTCTTTTAATTACATAGGGGACCTCCAGAGCGAAGGATAAGGTGTTAGCGGGAATTTAGCAGGACGCATGTGTCTACTTATATATTGAGTTGAATAATATAAAGGAAAAAGTAGAACTTGTAACTTAAAAAGAGAAACTATTTAAAAGCAACTGCATCATTACTTTCATA
>JAOTQJ010000111.1:26165823-26180521 GCA_025642045.1 Solanum sejunctum | reverse complement strand
GATAGTTCAATTAGGGGACTAAATTGATAACTTATATCCTATACCACTTAGTATATATATTAAAAATCAGTTAGTGGGGCTTATTTATTTTTTAATTATAACCTAATTAAATTAGAAAATAAGAAAATGGGTTGGGAGAGAATTGACGACAAAGAATAGATCTTTGCCACCATCCCTGATCATGAAATTGTTCCAGGTACGTAAACATGCTTAACTTTTGTTTATGAATACAGACGGTGATGTACATATGCATATATATTATTTTATTATATATAAGTGTGGAATTTAATAAAAAAACTTAATGAATTTAAGTAAGGATGAGAGTAAATGGTTTGTAAATTCCATAGGGAGTCGTGCTCACAATCTTTTGTCTAGGAAAGACATTAATTTGCCATGATGCTGACAAAGTTGATAATTAGGGAAATTAGGGTAGGAATTGTTTGGTACAGCTTGTCTGTCATTAGTTGTAGGTTAATTTTTATTTCTAATTATCATGTTACAATTTAAACTTTTAATATACAGATAACTTAGTATTAGGTGTATTATATTATGTGAATATTTTTAAATTTATGGTACGTAGACGAATTGAGAATTAACCTTAAGCTTGAAATTTTGGGGAATTGAGTATAAAATTTGATGGTTTTTTATTCTACGTTAGGTCATATAGTAATATAAGTAGTGTTGTTTCGAAATTTGATTGTGATTATTATTTGACGAGATCGTGGTGTTATAGATTCTATTTGAAAGGGAAAGGCTCAAGTATTTGATTGATGGTAATTTGACTGATGCAAGTAGATTTCTCGACTCTTGTTAAGTGTATAGAATCGTGTATTTCCTTGTTTGTGTTTGAGATTTATGGAATGTGGTGATGATTTAGTTGTTCACTTATTTATATATTGATATGTGATATGTCGAGAATGATTTGAAAGGTTTATTGATTTGTTGCTGAAGTTATATCATGATTGTGTTGTTGTAAATTGTGCATTGTTAGAAAAATGACCATCTCCTCATTATTTATGTGAAATGTCTAATTGCATTAATTTTGAGATAAGCTTGTGACAAAGGTTATGTAAATTGAGAAAGAATAAGAAACTAAAGAGGATGTACCATTTTGAGGGTCGTGTCGCATGCCGCGACAGATACTGTGATTTGAGGAACGTGTCACACGCCGCAATGGATACTATAATTCAAGGGACGTATTGCACGCCGCGACGGATACTATTATTCGAGGGTCATGTCGCACGTTGCGATGGATACATAGACTAGTAAGTCCCTGATGGGTCCCGGACTGAGAGACAACGGGTGTGTATTACTAGGTCAGACATGTATCATTATACTTGATATTGTATTGTATTGTATTGTATTGCATATCACATATTTATCTTTTATGTGCCTTTGTGGAATTTGTGATGAATGGACTTTATCCTTATGTTGAATTAATCTTAAATATTGGTGTGATTATTGAGCTATATGTTATGTACATTATGAATTGTATGGTTAGACTGATTTTATGCAGGTTATAGTTGTGGAGAGTTGGTTGGAGAGTTAAGGGTACTCGTATTCTGTACTATTTGACTTGCGTTTAGCAGCTTGCTTGCTAGGTACTATATGGTTGGTACTCACCCCTTGCTTCTACATTTTTGTAGGCTATGCACTCGGATCTTTGTGATACTCTCACTTCTCTTTTTATCCGAGACCTTCTGTGGAGATCAGTGAGGTGCCTAATTGTTATCTCAGCGAGCCTCATCCTCCTATTTATGCTCTTGTTCTATTTTAGAGATAATATCATTTGAGACTTGTATTTTTCTTTCAAATCTATTTAACACATTAGAGGCTTGTGCACGTGACAATCAGGTTTTGAGAAAATTTTTAATTAAGTTGACTTATGGCCGCAACTGAACTCTTATTTTTATTATCCTTTCACACTTTATTGTTAAAATTGAATTTTGACTAACTTATTTTGGTGGGATAAGACGAGTGTTATCACGTCCATTTTTGGATCGTGACACATTCTTTCTTCATAAGCCTACCAAACGTTCGCCTTGACTCGCTCTCATCAACCTGTCCGCCAACGGGTGCCACACAATGCCTACAACAGATTTAAAAATTTTATCTTGAAAAGCTATATCCTAGTAGGCCCAATGGACTAGATTTGTTTGAAAAAAAGAAATGTATCTCACTTTTTTAAAAGGTGAAATTTAGTCAATTTAAAGAAAGAATTTAAGGAGTAGCCCAAAAAAGTTCACATTCAAATAATCCAGCCTAACCAAATCTGAACATATTGGACAAATTAAATTCATGAAAATAATGGATGAAAAAATTACACAACACAGTAAACTCGTAGGATTTTCTTTTCCTTTTTCTATTGTAACTTATGTATGTTTCCCGGTAATAACTCTTAGTCATATCTTATCATTTCTTTAGAATTATCCATTCATAGCATGATAAAAGTGTGCAGTTATAGTACGACCCCTACTTCATATGAAAGAATACGATCAACTTTATAACTTTGACAACACACAATGAGAGTTTGGATTTGATAGCAAATAAATCAAAATACGTATCTCTTTATTTCAAGTCACAAATATAAGCATACACTACAATAAAAAAAAGTTTTTAGCAGTAATAAATATTCACATTAATAAAGAGTACTAAAGTATTTATTGGTATTAATTAATTGTCATTGGATTCAATGTCACTCTAAGCTTTAGGGACATTTAGAAAGAGCGATAACATACCACTATCACTAGTAATTGTCACTAAAAAAATAAATTTAACAGCAGTAACCTATTTACGATTAATTAATTACTGCTAAAGATCATTTTAATTGTAATGACATCTAAGGACGTACAATCAATTTTTGATAGTGATTTATGGTGATGATAAGTATAATTTTAACAGCAATTAACCTATGAAGTCAATTTCGAAGATTTTTAGTATTGAACAAATTTAAATTTACAAGTACATATCTATCATCTAGTGTAATTTTAATAAATGTTTACATAAATTTATATTTTACATTAAAAATATCAGATTTAGATGAATTTAAACCGCAACCCATGCTTCTACGACATTCATGAACTTGCATTGTCCTCCTTATAATAGTTCTTTAATTTATTTCAGCTCTCAACTGTAAGTAATGTATTTATTTCTATTTTTATTATAATGACAAAGAAGTATACCTATATTATTAATTGGCCTCATATATGGGTTGTATTAATAATTACTAACATGGAAGTTTGACAAAAGTTTTTTTTTACATTCCATATTTGATACTTATTTTAAAATTCAATCAATTCGTATTCATATCAACAAATTTTGCATTAGAAACAAGATGCTCCCCGTCAAAAGTGATCACATATCAAAAGTTATTTCCTAGGCAGAATAATTATAGTGATACAATACTTTTTTATTTTTCATTAAGGAATTCTCGCATATAGCCATTCAAGAATATCTTGATTCTACTTCATAGCTATAGTTTGGATAATTATATTTCGTAATTATAGTTATAGTGACATTTGTATAATTTACGCAGTATTTATATATGTTTGTATAATTCGATATACAATTTGCAGATTTTGTATAGTGTTTGTATACTTCGTTATACAATCATGCACAATGTTTATATAATTTGTTATACAATTCACAGTTCGCATATTTCGCTATACAATTGATTCACGCACAGCTTTTATATAATCACGCATAACATTTGTATAAATTGTGCAAATTGTACAAAACTCAAACTGTAATTACAGCTAGATGTTTGTTGCGAGTTATAATTAATTCAAACTATAATTATATTAACTAATTAACTAGTATATGTTTTCTTATTTGACTAATTTATTTTAATTTTCAATCGAAGTTTCGCTAATACTAGCTTGATTGTAGACATGTGGAGTACTATTATGTGACAACTCATCTTGAGATGAGATGTCCCACATCGGCAAAACACAAGACAGATGCTAAGTATATAAGTAAATGATTGGTCTATATACTGTGAGGCGCCTTTTGAGGTGAGCCCAAAGGGACAAATCCGTGATGAGCTAGGCTCAGGAGCAGACAATACTTCACAGTACTGGGTTAGGTCGTTACAGATAGTATCAGAGCCACTCTTATGTCAGCTTTGTCGATGTGGGGCTAAAGTTCAACTCAGTTTAGGCGAATCCCAGTGAGGCAGGGTAAACCTCAGTGCTGAGTCTAGACAGAGTGTATGTAACAACCCGACAATACTTCACAGTATTGGGTCAGGTCGTTACAAATAGTATCAGAGCCACTCTTGTGTCAGCCTTGTCGATGTGGGGCTAAAGTTCAACTCAGTTTAGGCGAATCCCAGTGAGGCAGGGCAAACCTCAGTGTTGAGTCTAGGCGGGGTGTATGTGACAACCCACATCGGCAAAACACAGAAAAGATATTGGATATATAAGTAAATGACTGGTTTATATACTGTGAGACGCATTTTAGGCAATTACAACAATTAGTTAAGAATTGAGACATAGTAGTAATATAATAATAATCTCAAAAGAGGGTTATATTTATTTTATATTTTACAATACGTTATTTGTTATATTTTTTAAATATATTTGTCTTTTCACTCAATTTTAGGATTATATTTGTTATTTTACTTTTAAAATGTTTATTCTCACAATTTTAAACCTCCATGTCCTCAACATATTTGCCTTCTCATTCAATTTTGAGATCATAAATGTCCTTCTACTCTAATAAAAAGTCATATTTACCCTTATTGCATTAAATGCTTTCATTTTTTTATGTAGTGCATATGTGGCATATTGAAGGTTGTCTCAACAAAATTGAAGAATTTAACGTTAAACTTCATAAAGAGGTTTTGACTTTATTTTAATTGGTATATATAAATTAAATGACAATAATATATTTATATCTAATGTAATTTTATAAGTGAGGTATGTGAAGGATAAGATATATCAGATTTTATTAAGATATGTAATTTTTCAATGAAAACATATAATATAAAGTTAGAATGATAAAACTTGACTCAAATATTTGATTTATAACGATATCAAATTAATATTGCGTTACATTTAATGTAATGATACTGAAATAGTTTTGTGTTGCTTTAATATAATGCTAACTTGTTGCAATGTTTGAAATTTGATGAAGACATAAAAAATTTTTGATCTTTTTGTAAATAGACAATGATAGATCAACTTTGCATAATGCAAGAGAGTTGATTGTTAGGGAGACTTGCAAATTATATTCAATAATAAGAGAATTATTTGGATGGCAAACACCCCCTTACTTTCAATTCTAAGATAGCGAGTTTAAATAACCAAAAAGGCAAAATGGATGAAAACTCCTAGGAAAAGTAAAAAGAAAAAGCAAAGAAGGGGAAGAAAAAAAAGGAAAAATATATGAATAATAAGGTGAGTTCATGTTAGTCGACAAATAAACAAGGAAATAAATAAATGGCCACCTCATAAGCTATTATTATCTCAAAATAATCAATTTTTCAATTATTATAATAATTTCACAGTAAATAATATAAAAAAAGTTATTGTACTTTCTCTCCTAAAGAGGGTTTTAGGAAACAGACTCTCTATTTCTATGAGATAGTGATAAAGTATATGTACAATCTACCCTCTTCAAACCCCATTTATGAAATTTCACTGGGTATGTTATTATTGTATAATCGAGTCAATCCTGATTTCATTTTTTCTTTCAACCAAACCTACTAAATCATTTAAACACTTTAAATTATATCCCCCAAGAAAATAAATAAAATCCAAAACATCATTGTTCATCTGAGGTGGATACAATTTCATCACTTTTTTTGGGATGTTGGAAGTAATATTTTAATGGACTGACCTACTAAAAGTGTATATACAATTGTCTAGTCAGATGGTACACTATGTTATTACTGCATATATTATGTGAATTATTTATTATTGCACCTCTAAAATTGGTACGTAATTATTGCACCTTATTGCACACTATGTTATTACTGCATTTATTGCACCTTAATTTTCATATTTTGCATTTAAAGGAGATGGCTTAAATGGGTAACATGCAATTAGTGTTCGTTGGCAAAGTCATAATTTTTATTTAGAGAGTTTAAAATTTAAAAAAGTAGATATATGACTAGTTGAAGAGGGTTCGCATCTATAATAAATATTTTTTTAAAATAAAATTATTTTAATTATACATAAATAATATAATTTTTTGTCAAAATGAGTTCAGAACCCCTATAATGGGCTAGCTCCACCCTTTGTATATGCCAAAATGATTGATGGAGATATAAATACTTTTTTATGTTTAATTAAAAGTTGTAAATTTAAATTTTTTAAGTTATGATTTTGTCTTGTTAGGAATAGTTTTACTTCTCAAAGTGAAATTTTTTGACACAAATTCAAATTTAATCTAATTTCAATATGTATATCAGACATCGGGTGAAAATTTAAAAAAATGAATTTAAGTCAATTCAATATTTGAAATTTTGGGATTTAAATGTTCAAAAACTATACAAAAATACTAAAAGTTTCAATCTTCTTTATATTAATGTGGTGAAAATTTTATTTAAAAATATTTTTATATAATTTGACTTTCGAAAGTAGCAGTTAGTCAATGCAACTTTCGACGCTCCTCATGGGTCATCTGGAAACAGCCGCTTTATGTTTTTAAACATAGGGATTAGGCTGCGTACATACGACCCCCCCTCACCCCGCAATGAGCGAGAGCTTTTTGAGGTACTGGGGTATGTTGTTGTTGACTTTCGAAAGTGAACATGATAAATATGAATGGGGAGGAAGTAAATTATTGCAAAGTTAACCACACAACTAACTGTGGACAACACAATGCCATAAATAATTTGCAATAAATTTCTCCAACTACCAAACTTAAAGCCTTGCCACCTATATATAATTGTTTCTTCATTAATTATAAGACTTATTAGATCTTTAATTACTTAGATAATGACTATTCTTTTATTCCATTTTATATGGAAAAATTAAATCCTATATAAGATCAGTTTAAAATATTTTCAGCTTCTTGCAGTCCAAATTAAGTTAGTGGTTTGGAAACTAAATTTGTTTTAAAGTATTTGATGTTTTAAAACAATATAATAAGGGATTAGATATTGACGGGGAAGTTTAGAGTTCAAATTCTAAATGTAAAAATCATTTTTAATTAATAGAGAATTTTAATCTAAGTAAAATTAGCCCGTATAAATCTAAATTATTCAAACCTTAAAATGAGTATCACACACCGAATAAGAAAATAATACAAGTCTAAAATATAGGATAGTAAGAGTGAATAATTTAGGAGCAAAACTGGAATCTCAATTATGAAAAAGTTTTTAAAAAAAAAATTAGGAGCCAAGGCACTATGCTTCAGCTATGCGAGGAATTTGAAAAAAAAGTATGATCATAAAGATTTATCGTATATAATTTTATTTTATAAATTTATCAATATTATTTTTATAATTCAAAAGTCATACTGATTATCTGATCATATGTCAGTGATTAATACATAGTATTTATTCCTTTAGGATTTTGTCATGGTAAAAGATTTTAAAGGCTTTTGAATACTTTCAAAATCGAGAGTATAAAAACTTTAATATCACACGCAAAGAAAAAAAATTAAAGAAAAAAAAAGGAAAAAGTGAGGCAAGTATATAGAAATGCCCTTTTAAAGAAAAACAATTTGTATTCTGTATTTTAATCTTTCTAATTTAATATTTAATTTAGTTATGTATCTTGGATGAGTGAAGGGGAGTTTTGGAGTTATTTTTGGTCCGAGTCCATGGAAGAATTCATTAATAAAGTTAGTGTTAAATAAATTGTTTACGTTGCACTTTTTAAGATATGAACTTTAATTTAAGAACTGTGCAAAAATACGAGATAATTTGTGCATTGAATTATGTATTTTTTTTAATATATATTTGGTGAGTATTAAGGAAAATATTTTCAGAACTTGAAATTCATAAGTAGAACTTTTGAAATTTTGTTCTGTGTAGTTTGACCTTATAAGTAGGGTGATTATGATTTGGATAAAAATCGATTCAAATTTAATCAAATTGATTAAATCAATTAATTTTTTTATTTGGTTTTACATTTTTCCCAATTGATAATATTTTATTTAGTTTTGATTTTGTTCAAAATGACTAAAAAAACAATAGAACTGATAGATTGTGTACATATTTTTTATAATTATATATATAGTATAATTTTTTTTTGAACAATTTTTTATGCAAAAAATGCAACATTCTAATGAAAAAGAATAAAGTATGATGTGTATTTTATTTTTGCAACAATATCAGTAGCTTATGTATCATTCAGTAAGTTTATGTTATGTAATGCATTGGATTAGCTGACAATATAAATTGAAAGTTAAACATAAGGAGTTATAGTATAAGAATTATAAATTTCAAAATAGCACTAAGATAATTCATATCTTTTTTGAATGAATTATTGTCTTTTTTTTTTCTTATTTCAATGGATCATTTTTTATATTTTTTGTATATAATTGATAATCGAACAATCAGTCTAAACTGAACCAAAATCTAAACCAACCAACAAATATATATATATTCTATTTAGTTTGGTTTTAATAATTTTAAAATTAATTAAATTAATTTAATTTTGATTTTTGATCAATAACAGATCATGAACACCCCTACTTATAAGTTTTGTATTTTGTTAAACAAACACTTCATTTTTTACTTTATTTGCACAATCAGCATGATAAAATTTTTTATTTTTTTATCACATTATTTTTGCAAAATACCTTTCAAATATTATGAATTGTTAATTATTGTGACTTCATATTCAAATATTTCTATAATGATCAGTCATTATAATAACATTTCATTATAACAATCTGATTTTCTTCGTACTCAATTTTTTATGTTATATTTTATTTCTCTATTTTGCCTATAACTACAATGCCATTCATTATAGCAGTATATTCTTTGTAAACTTACTTCTGTATAATAATCATATCGGTTATTATATAACAATATTTTATAAGAAATATATTATGTATAAAATAAAATGTTAAATATTTACGATAATCATATCAAACTAGGCAGATTTTACTAAATTTTCTTTGTCTAGTAACTATACAAATTATAAATAAAACGTTGAAAGCTTCATAAAAATTGGACAAATTAAATTATAAATGTTATCCTATATAAACCAAACTTATTCAATTCAGTAACGTTTGAGTAAGTCGCGTTTAATAACTCCATCTAGTTTAATCAGTTCAGATTCAATTCAACTCACTTATTTCACACCCCTACCGATATATCCACCTATTTAGTAGGTCATGAGCCATTGAAGTTATTGCTATTTTATTGTCCCAACTTGATCAATAGCCTATATAAATCATCCTATGCATAATCAAGAAAATCCCATTGTCTACAAACTCCTCTAGTACAACAAAAATTTTATCTTCTTTTTCCTCTTTCCAAAAAATCCCATTTAGAAAAACAAAAATTCCAAAAATGGTGTCTTCAAAATCAGAAGATGGTTTAATTTACAACATAAAATTATCCTCAGTTGGACCAGCTAGGGTAACAGGACAAGATGTTGTTTATGAGCCAAGTAACATGGATTTGGCCATGAAATTACACTATTTAAGAGGGATTTATTACTTTGATAGCCAAGCATTTCAAGATGTCACAGTTTACAAAATAAAAGAACCAATGTTTATTTGGTTTAATTATTATTATATGACTAATGGTAGGTTTAGAAGGGCAGAATCAGGGAGACCTTATATCAAATGCAATGATTGTGGAGCTAGGTTTATTGAAGCACAATGTGATAAAACTTTGGAAGAATGGCTAGAAATGAAAGATCCGTCACATGAAAAATTACTTGTTTCTGATCAACTTCTTGGTCCTGAATTGGCTTTCTCACCTCCAATCCTCATACAGGTACTATCATTCTTATGTTTTTTCTTCAAATCATTATGTATCCAAAGTTATTGGCTCGACTAATTCATATTCGTATCAGATAGGTTCATTTAACAGATAAAATGGTAAAGTGTTTCCTATCAAGAAGTTATTCATTCTCAGGTCTAGCTTTTTATGTTTCACTAAAGATATATACTGTTTTGATCCTATTAAAAAATTATTAATTCTTAGATAATTTCCAAAAAGTCATTTAATTGCTCGTGATGGGATAGAAAAATATGGGGGTAGAGATTGAAGATAGTTGGTGACTCCCTCGGATCGTCGGCTGGATCCCACGAGTGAACCGAAAGTTGAATCTAAATTGGATCTCGCCCGAATCGCCTTATCTATCCTCTTGAGGAGGAGTTTGGTTTTGGGTGTTCTTGCTTGGAGGAAAGGAAATAGGGATGGTTTTAGCTAGGTGTGGGGTGTTGTGATTATAATTTTAGAGATTTTTTTTAAGAAAAAATTCTAGGGCTCTGATGAAATTTGAATTTAAAAGAAAAAGTAGGATTAGGATAAATTTTTGAAATGAAATTTATATTTGCCTCATTACCCTAGCTATGATAATTACTCATCAGCTTTTAGAATTAAAGAATTTTAAAAATTTTGAAAAGCGATTGTGTTACATATATAATAATATCGCAGGCATCCTATAATCCATTATAGCGAAAATTGATAAATAAGCCCCTTGTTTCATGTTTAGTTGATTATTACTCGATTAGTTCATATTCGCATTTGAAATTAATAAATAGCATAAAATATTTTCTCTTTATAATTTTTTTTAAAAAGAATAACTTGATATCTTTTGGCAAAGATGAACACTGAATGAATTCGAGAAGGTTCAATAAATAGAATAGAGTGTTTTATTCATTTTTAATGATCAAGCCTTATACTTTTTGCTAAAAATGAAAAAGAAATTCCACATATTCCACAACACTCCCCGTGACTCGAACAATAATTATTTATTATATTAAAAAATATATTCAATAATATTTATTTATTTTATAAAATCAAAAAATATAATTTTATATTTAATTTTTAACATAGTCATATTATTAATTATAATAATTTCTTATTATATTTTTTAAAATATTATATAAATTATATTCAAATGATAATTTAGTAAAATAATCTTGTCATTTATAATTTTTTTAATTTTTTTATCAAATTAATAATAAATAACTATTACTGAACGAGAAATTAATAATTGTCCACCCAATTAGTTGCAATTACTTCCCTATCATATTAAAGATTGTATGGCCACCACAAAATTCATTGAATAATTGTCCACCCAATTGATTGCAATTACTTCCCTATTAATAATAAATGTACCAATAAATTTATTTTCACCGTCACAAGTCAGCTATCTATCGTATTTCTTTTTAAAGCTAAGCAAGAAAATATACTTATTTTATTTTTATTCATATTTAAAGATATAATATCTCTTTACTAAAACCTATCTTATTCATATGTTAACATCCCATGATTAAAATATTTGTAGTCTTCAAAACAATTACTACATAGAACTAACAACAATAACAACATATTACAGTGCCTCAAAAGGCTCCCGCTCATTGCAAGGTGAGGGAGGATCGGATGTACGCAACCTAACCCCTATGTTTACTACTAGAACTAAAATAAGAAAAATAATTAGTTTTATCTTAAATTTCTAAATGACAAATAAACTGTGACAATAATTTTTAAATATCGTGACATATAATTTGAAACATATGGAAGGAACTAGAAAAGAGAAAACTCTCCATATATTTTTTTACCATAGTTATTATACTTGGTTGATATTAAATTTATTTTGTTGTTGTTGTTGGTAGGGAGAAAGTGACAGACTTTAATTAATTTATATTTTAAAAATGAAAATACAGAAATTTGTCTAAAATTCAAGTCAATAATTGTAGGAGGATTGATGTGGTTTGTCAAAGTCACTATCATTTTATATCTAGATAAAGCAACATTCTAAGTAAAAAAAATCCTTAATAATTATAGAAAAAAAATATCATGTTATTGTTTCATATTCATTTTAATAGAGACTTAAAGCATATAAAATCATTAATTACCTAAGAAATGTCATCTTTGTTATACCACTACGTTCATTTTATTTATTTTGATCTTCTCTTTGATCATTTTTTATAAAGTCATATCAAAATTTAATGTGTTGTCTAAAAATTATTCCACAGATCTCATTGGGATCTTTGAACTTTTTTGACGATTGTGAAATTATTAGATGAATTGCTAAGTAAATATATTAGATTTGAATGTGGTTGTTGCGTATTGGTCGTTTCTATAATTTTTTCTTTCTTTTTCACTTTTTTTAGTTGGTAATTGATGGTTGATTATTTATATTATGGTCTACTTATGTAGCATACAAAATTCAAATGTGGTGGAATTTCATTGGGCCTAAGTTGGGCCCATGTACTTGGAGATATATTCACAGCAACTGAATTTTGGAACCTTTTCGGTAAAGTAGTTGGTGGATACCAACCGCCCCGGCCCATTAACTTGGCCCATTCACTCACCAAATCAAACTCAACGCAAACCCTTCAAAAGATTATGGAGGATCCACTTTCCATAAAACGGGTCGGCCCGGTTGAAGATCATTGGATTGTTAACACTAATTCCAAAATGAAGTCATTTTCAATCTATGTTAGTGGATCCAAATTGGGCCACTTACAATCAAGAACAGGCGATCAAGGCCCATTTGAGTCACTATGTGCTATTATTTGGCAGTCCATTTCAAGAATTAGAGATGGGCCTGGCCCAAAAGTTGTGACCATTTGCAAAAAAAGTGAGGAAAAGAGAGAAGGGGTTATAGGGAACAATCAAGTCATTGGTGTGGTTAAGGTTGATTACTCAATTAGAGAAGCTAATCCTAGTGAATTAGCAAGATTGATTAAAAACGAGATCATCGACGAGCGATTAAAGATCGATGAAGTCATTGATAAAGAGCATGGAGTGTCGGATGTCATCGTTTATGGGGCAAATTTGACTTTTGTGAACGTAGAAGATACTGATCTCTATGGATTCGAATGGAATGGACACAAGCCAAAAAATGTAAGTTACTTGATCGATGGAGTAGGCGATGCAGGGTCCGTGTTGGTGCTTCCTGACGGGCCAAATGATGCTGGAGGAAGGATCGTGACCATGACTTTGCCTGAGGATGAGATAGTGAAGTTGAAAAATGAGCTAAACAACGAATGGTCTATTGCCTGAATAACAACAACGTCTTCACTATAATCACATAGGTGGAGTCTGGAATCGACTTATATCTTGAAGTTAAAAGTGTTTGTTTCAATTCTTGTTTCATAGTTTTATTTGGTGCAACATTCAAAGACCAATATCTTTTAGTGATTGTTCTATGCATTTTGTTTGAAAAGTTATTACCCATATGTTATAAGCTTTGGACTCAAAAATTGTATTCATAGGAGAATAAGTTGAATTAATGTGTTGGTTTGTTACATTACTAAAGTTGCACTTTAGAACCCTTTTTGCTTTTTTAGCTATAGTAATATAGCTTGTTCATATTTATCTTTGTTATTTATTCTATTTATCTAGGATTATTTAAGAGGAGGAATAACTTATCCCGAGATCAATCATTAATCTCGAAATAAGTTATTCCAAACTTGCCAACTAAACAATAAATTATATTAAGTGCCAGCAAACAATCCATAAGTGTTTTATAATTATTATTTCTTTTGTCTCATTTAATATGAATCTATTATTTAGGTGCTACATAAATATAGCATCCACAAATATTCAATTTCAAATGGATAGAATATGTAAGATACATACGATCTAGATATATAGATTTAAAGTATATACTGATAATTGAAAATAAAGTTTCTTATTAATGATAAATCAAGTTCTTTTATTTAAATAAACTAGTAACATGTTTATTTTTTAAAAAATTTATCATTAATGACAATGAGCTTTACAATCTTGGTAAGAAGCATAGTCACATTTTGGTGGATTGACCGTAGTGCAACACCATTCTGGAGGTGCACCACGGTTGAAAAGGGGGATGCATATTTCACTCGCAAGTTTTGGCTTAACTTTCGTATTTTCATCACCTGCATTTTTTACGAAAATAAGAAAACACATCGGTTAGTCAATTTATATAAAATTCAAGATCACTACCAAAAATGATTTTTGAGAATTTCTTTTTTAAAATTTACTCATTCAAATTTTCTTACAGGCTTTCCATTGAAAATCTCAAATTTTTAATTGAAAATCCTCGTTCTTTACTGGTGAATAAAAAAAATCCAAAGATATATGATATAAGTTTGTGCATTGAAAAATTAAAACTATTTTATGCTTTTCAATTATTATAACAGCAACAACAACAGTGCTTAGCATCTGATGCGTGGACAATCTTTTTGGGGGAGCCCAATATTAGGTAAAACGGGCTCTGCTCTGATACCATGTTGAAAAAGGTCTTAGGCCTAACTCACACCCCAAAAGCTAGCTCAAAGGGAGGAGGATTGCCTAAACTTTATAAGGAGATTACCCATCCCATTAACCACCAATGTGGGAGTTTGTGTCTCAACCCCCCCTCACGCTCAGTGCTTAGCATCTAGTGCGTGGACAATTTTTAGGGGGCCCAACATTGGGTGAGACAGACCCTGCTCTAATACCATGTTGAAGAAGATCTTAGGCCTAACTCATACCATAAAAGTTAGCTCAAAGGGAGGAGGATTGCCTAAACTTTATAAGGAGACCACCCATCTCATTAACCACTAATGTGGGATTTTGTGTCTC
>JAOTQJ010000111.1:26144763-26155921 GCA_025642045.1 Solanum sejunctum | reverse complement strand
TTCAGTTGTGTATGCTTTCTACCTCTCTCTCTCTTAGCTTAGTTTCATTTCAGAACCCAAAAATTACTAGTGAACTACTGAAGCTATCAAGGTGATAAATCAAAGACGAGTCTCAAAGATTTTCAAGTAGGCTTTTTTTGTTTCTGAATTAACTTGCAACAAAACCTTACACTTACATGAGTAATTCGTTGAGCACATTGTATTGATGAATTTGTATGTTTCGAAAGGGAATTCCCCTTCGAAATGACAGCATAGGCAACAAGGAGATAATGGTAACATAATATGATTTGATGTAAACATTAGATGCGTGTACGTATTTACCTTAGCATCTTACGCCTCAATCTTGCTTTGAATGAATTACTTACCAAAGCGCACCATAATGAAACGCACATAACAAAAAGTTTGGAATTGGCATCCAATTTCTCACAATTATTACATTGTTTCGGTAAATTTTAAACCAAACACTACGAGAGTCCCAACTCCTAATGTTCCTAACATCAACATATTGATCGAGTGAGATCTGGAAAGTGTGATGTGTATGCAGACCTAGTGAATATTTCTAACAAATGATGGGACTACAAATGAAAAAAAAAAAGGAATTGGTTCATTCCAGATGGAAATTATAGTTTTGCCACTTTTAAACTTGAAAAAAAGGGTTATGTGGGGAATAATTACGTTACAACATATCCTCCAAAGCGACTTTCCATTTTTCTCCATGTAATATTGTCAACCAAATCTTATCATGTTTGTTGGCTCACTCAAAACGTACTTTGGTAGTTCATATTTGGTACCTGCAACAAATCATGTTTTATTTTTAAATATCTTTTTTTTTTTAAAGAAAAATATAACGCTATTATACATGATCCAGTGAGGGGATCACGGTTCACCTGAACCCATGGAACCTCTGTTAGATATGTCTTGTGTCTATCTTGACGAATAAAGAGTTTGTTTCTAGTAGACCCTCAACTCAGTAATTAAAAATAATACGAAATATATAGCATATAACATAAAACTAAAATTTTAACCTTACTAAATACAGTATATATAATTTATCGGTGAAGAGTATCATTTGATACTCCTTAGCATAAGGGACTCCGCCACAAAATTGACGATAATAATATTTTGAGGAAACTGACCCGTGAGAAGTATGTGAGCCGTTCAAACTAAAGAAATAATTTTTCTTTAAGGGTATGAATAGGGAGACCTCATTCTGATGATTTCTTGAATTTAAACGACTCACATACTTCTCAGTTCTCACCTGTTAATTATGTGAAATATAAATCTACTGATTGGCCTAGTTTTTGTATGCAAGAAAGATGCATTTTAAGGCAAATAATTTTTCTTACAAATACCTGATTCATCGTAGCATATGGTCATGTCAGTATTTTGGGCAATGATTCCAGCAGTGTCCACAATTACTTGAGCTAGTTCAAGATCTGCTTCTGCAGCAGCTCGAAGCGCGTCCCATATTTCTGTTACAGAGTTAATAAACAAACTGTCTCTATCTACTTTCGTATCATGTTGAATTGTATGCTCATAAACTAAAAACACAAAAACTTTCATAATGGTTTTGGCGCTGTGGGGTGGGAGTGGGGGGTGGGGGCAGAGATTCTCCAGACAATTAACAAAGAATGCCTTCAGAAGACAATAAGAGAGCCACCACGAAAGCATAGGAGTCAATGTAAAGTAAAAGGGTAATATGAGAATTTCCACAATCACATACATGAGACAGATCAATGAATTCCTCAGATCAGGTTATTTCATACAACATACATCTCATAGCATGCTCCAAACAAGTGTCAGCATACAGTTCAAACATGGACTTCATAGATAACATCCCCCCAAATAAATGGCTTGCCTCTATTTTCTTAATGCCTACTGTTTTCTTAAGTTGGATCGTTTTCCTAATATTTGAAGCAACTGCAAGAGGTTCCAATTAATTTAATTAGTGTAACCCCAGCGGGACACCAGCCAAATAATATACAAGCAAGAGGCCAGATAAACCACCTGTTAGTCATTTTGGACAATTTTGGCTACTTAAATAGTGTGTGAACTAGAGCGTAGAGCAATAAGCATCACGTCCTTCATTACTCCAATTGCAAGGATAAAACCAGAAGCTAATGAATTCAACAAGATTTTACCTGTTATGGAACAACTGAGTTCCATCAATTAAAGAACAGATATGAGCATCTGTTTCATGCTCGATTCAGGGAGCATCATGCACTATCCTCTCAGCAACATCTGGTTGCATTAACCTTAATAGCAGCCTGCCTAACCAAACATGTTCAAGAAGAAAGGAAAAAAAAAGAACAAAAGGAAAAAAAGGGGAAAAAAAGGAGAATGGAAAAAGGGAGAAGAAAAGATGAGGAAAGAAGCAATGCAAAAATATGTGAAGATTAACAACCTATAACATATTTCTTCATGCTAACAATTTTCAGTCAGCATTCTTAAAATAATTGTTCCAGAAGCAGCAAATGTCCTCCCATTCAAACAACCAAAATTATCAATAGCATACCTTCAAATACAATCAGATATAACTTTGTCCATTCAATTGATAAAGCGCCAACAAGAACCAGTCCCATAACCTGCATGTTTTTGGAATTTAACAGGCCCACCAAGCCACCAAATGTAAATAAAATTGGAGCCTCCTACCGAATTACAAACATCACTAACTCATCATGCAAAAATAAATTCATAAGGCAAGCAAGCTACCTAAGTAGAAAGCATTTTGGAACTACCCTATCATTAGTTTGCATCAATAAATGAGTACAGGAATATGAAGTCATAATAATGCTCAAGGACATTCAAACTCTTCAGTTGAAGGCACAATTCCCTCACAAGAAAGGGTAATTGATATACCTTCATTCACGGTACTGAGAGTACTAAAAGGATATGGGGTACTTAAAATCCTCAAACAGACATACAATTAAGAAATTACTACCTACTGACAGAGGTAAAAGTTAACCATACATGAGCTCAAAAAGTAGTTCACAAGAAACTCAGCACAGTTGATCCAAGATGGCGCAAACTTGATATTCAACTAATGCTACTTCACTTTCGGGTTCTGTTCCATGAAGGACCTGCAAAAGAACCAAAAATAGGTGTTGTCGTCATACAAACTGCAATTAATTCAGTCTAACAGATCTTTCTGATCATCTGGTCAATCTATGTTGTGATCACGATCTTCCAGGGCACCATGCTTCCTCAATACTTTCTCATGTTTCTGCAATGGTAAAATAAAATGTTCACACAATGGAGTATCACAAGCCATAACCCATAGATTCGGAACTTTTTTGAATTGGAAGCTATCAGTCACTGGATTACATTCCCTTAGCAGGATCTTCTTCCATCAAGTTAACCTCAGTTGTTCCATGATTATTGTCATCCTGCTTGGAGCTTCTCTGGTGAACCCCATGACCTCTCACTTCATCCTTTATGGTTTCATCTTGACCTGATCCATGCCTACTTTCAGAAGAATTTGATCTAGAACGTGCCCTATGCTTTGATCGTCGGCTATCAGAACGGCTTGCCGACTGTTTACTCTCGTGCTGCTTATCATCGACAGATCTTGACCTGGAGCGCTTTTTACTTCGATTCTTTGATTTCTCTTTTCTGTTCCTTTCCAATTTAGCACTTGAATGATGTTTTTCTTCAGGAGATCTGGACCTTGACTTTGAGTGCCTTCTACTTCGATGCTTTTCTTCAGGAGATCTGGACTTTGACTTTGAGTGCCTTCTACTTCGATGCTTTCCTTCAGGAGATCTGGACCTTGACTTTGAGTGCCTTCTACTTCGATGCTTTAGTTTATCTCCTTTATTTCTGTCTAATTTATCACTTGAGTGATCTTTCTCTTCAGGAGATTTGGACCTTGACTTGGAGCGCCTTCTAGGATGATGCTTTCTTTTCTCTTCCCTGCTTCTGCTAGAATGATGCTTCTCTTCTGGAGATCTGGACCTGGAGGCTCTTCTGTACTTTGACTTGCTTTCTTCCCCAACTCCTAGTGACATTTTCTTCTGTGCAACCTCAACAACCTGCGGTGATGCTGACCTTTCCTGATCCTTCTGCGTTGCTTTCTCACCCCTGCTTCGTTCTAGCCTATCATCAGACTGGTCCCTTACTTCAGTAGACTTCGATCTCGATCGCCTGCTATGCTTTGATTTTCTTTCACCGTCTTTTGGGGATGACTTACTTTTTCGTCTATGTTCAGGAGATGGTGACTCATGGCGAGAAGCTCTACTTGTCTTGAGAGCTGGACTTTCTCGGCGACGTTTTGGTGAGCCTGAATCGTCACGGTAAGATTTTCTACTTCGTGGACTTGTGCTTCTACTTCTGTTTCTCCTTGAAACAGGAGAACGACGATCATAGAATCTAACAAAATCCCGTCTTCGACTTCTTTCATTACCATACCTAACATCCCTATATGGCCGCCTTTCATCTTCGTAACCTGAATAACGCCGGGATCTTACAGGTGACCTGGACCTATAATCTCTTGATCTCCGTGGCAGAGGAGAGAAAGAACGGGATCTCTGCCTTCGCCTATAACTTATTGGAGATCTGGATCTGGATCGTGATTTGGATGGCGACCTGGATCTTGACCTAGCACGACTGGGAGAAGGTGACCTATAGCAGTGCAGCTCATTATTAGAAGACCAATACAGTTAAACAAAGCAAATAAATAGCAGACGATGAGAAACTCTATACACTCAGAGAGACTCGGAAACACCAACCCTAGGAAAAACAAGGCTTGTCACCTTCCTAGAAATTGCTCCAGATTAACAGTTCCTACCGTTGATTTTCCACAATAACTAAATAAGGAACAATCAATACCAGCATATATTATAGGATCTCCTGCAGAACAGAAATAGATTATGCAACAATTGTTCAAGGGTTTTTTCAAATATAAACCATAAGATGCTTGGAAGATTTACCAGGAAAGCCTTGTCGTTGGTCCCCCTCCCCCTCAAAACACCCTTGTAAAATGTACGCTACTAGGAGATTCAGTAGGTCATTCTTGTAACTAGATTCCACAGTTCACATATAACTAATAAAGCAGAAATTGAACTTGTAACTGGTTTCTACTAGCGCCCCCTCCTCCCTCCCTCTCTTTCCATTGGAGGGTTTTAGTGACCTCTTTATCCCTCAAGATCAAAGACAGCCATATCACAATTAAGTGCCCGTTTGGATAAGCCTATAAAAGTAAACTTTTAAGTCAAAAGCTAAAAGTCACAAGCAGGTTATACCCTACTTATGGTTTTTGGCTTATATTTAAACTTTTTTGGCCTAAAGGTGAGTGCTTAAAGCACTTTTTAGCTTTTCCAAACACCTCCAAGACTAAAGAAGTGTTTCAAAGCCAAAAGCACCTAAAACTAAGCTAATCCAAACACCCCCTAAGCCTATTACGTTGTCAATTATAATCAAAGCATTGAACTTAGCCAGCTATATGTAATCATTCTTGGCATCTACAAGTATGGATATGCACAGCTTAAACACACTTATTCATAAAAACAAGGCGTGATTATGTTCTACAGGTGCAATAAGTCCAACTTTAATAATTAAACAAGGTACTCCTGATACCAGTTAGATCAATTACCAAACACATAAGATATATTATAAGCATATAAGAAAAATACTTCAGGTGACATACTTAGCCTTATCATCAGTTTCCTTATCTTCAGAAACCAAACCATTTGCTTTCAACATCTTGCTTATTTCTGCAGCTCTTGCGGCAGCCAAATCTGTAGCAGTTTTCATGGTTGCAGCTCGATTAGCAGCTTGTTGTTCAGTCATAGCTTGCTGCATTAATAGGGCTTGCTGGAACTGCATCTGCTGCATTGCTACGGCTTGCTGCATCATCAAGGGCAAAGAAGAAGAACCCATTGACGAATTCAAGATAGCTGCCTTCGGAGGAAGTTGTTTTGCCATTTCAACATTTAAGGGGCGACCACCAACTTCTATATTGTTCAACGCTAAAGCAGCAGTTGCTTCTTCGGGTTTTGAGTATTCAATGTAAGCAAAATGTTTGGAATCAGTAATGCTACAATCAATGATTGCACCACAGAAACCAAACAGCTGTTTCAACTGATCCACTGTCAGAAGTGGGCTGAGATTGCTGACTTGCACAGTTCTTTTAAGGGATTCGGCCTTTCCATCTTTGTCACCTGATACATAAAGGGAACAAGTAGAATGAGGTACACTCTCATGAATACCTAGCAGAAATGTCTATACGCATTTTTAATTCTGCAAATCAGCTTTTATGATGAGTAGGTTGGGGAAGAAACAAAGAGAGTTGTAAGAGCCTATCTGGTCTCTTTAAGCTATAGCAGCTTGAAGAAACCAAAGTAAGAAAAGTTTATGTACAGACCCCAGTAACAAACAAAATATAAATTACTTATTGGGCAATGATGGGAGATAGAAGTACCAGAAAAATTTCAAGAATCAATGTTCTAGTCGAGCAAGGAACTTTTAAGAATAACTCGCAATAATCAACAAATAGGAGGAATTTATTGACAGTAATGTGAGCTAGAAGTACCAGCAGAATCTTTTCCAGACTGTGCTTGTGCCTGAGCAGCATGCGCTTGAAGAGCTTGTGCAGCAACAATTGCCTGAGCAGCAGCCATAGCAGCCGCAGAAGGTGCCATGGGCACTTGACTAAGCGTTCCCATACTGGTGGTCGCAGCTAAAGCAGTCATTAGAAGACTGTGAGGGGGATGATTGAATTTGCAATCAGTTTTTGCACATCGTCCGTAAAGGTATTCTCGGCAAACTTCCCCAATAGATGCTCCAATTCCAGGTAAAACTACACCTCCAGAAGCTCCAGGAACAATACCTGGTATCATCCCAAGCAATCCTGGGACTGCCCCAGATACAGAACCAGAATAATTTGGCATATTAGGCATGTTCTGGTTGACCATATTTGGAAATGTGGCCGACGGTGCTATACCCAATAGCCCACCAGTCGTACTGCCTGCGTGATACAAATGCAACATTAAAGTCCTTAATATCTAGAATACAATGCTGAATTTTTTAAAGCAAAACATGAGGATCAAATCCAACCTCCCCCCCTCCCACCTAAAAAACTAAATAATCCTTCCTCATCATTCTATTGCCATTCATTAAACGGGAGCTTAGGTACTTAAAAAACAAATACTTTAATATTTGCTCAAGTATTCAATGTCATCAAAACATAATGCATCTACATTTTTCCCAGCCATGCTCTGATTAGTTTGTAAAAGAATAATATAGTAGGTCATAAGTACAGCTTCCTCATGCCTATGTACTGAAAAAGAAAATATATAACACATTGTTACAGTTCCATGTTATAAGTCAACCATATCATTCCTTGTTCAACCTACTTCAGAATATTAATGAGAACATCACAAAACTAGAACAATTTTAGAGTATGCACTAGAGAAAAGCAGTACCACATTTTATATAATAAGTTCTGAAGCAGATTCAGAAAGGCACATTAAAAAGAAAATATATGGTGAGAGTTTTCCGAAAAAAGAACAGAAAGTAGGGCAGTAATTTGAAACCTTCTCGCCACTTTTAAGTCTTTTTGCTTTTATGCGACTCAAATACGGTAACCGAGAAATAAATCAAAGAATGAGTAACATTCCTGCTATGATGCAGCATCCACTTATGATCTCCGCTTCAGCCATACCCACGCTGAAACCTTGTCGTCATCTCATCTATCATGGATATTCCTAAACTGTTTTCTATTTTCCTTCATATAGAATCCCTAGCCAACAAAACAAATTGGGACATCTAATTGAGTAATTTGTATTCTGAGTAATTGTTAATGGTAGGGTTATCATGCAACGGTGTTTTGGACGGCGAACAGTGACAAAAGGAGGGTGCCTTTTTGAAGTATGGATCCAATTATATTAAAAAATTAAAATATTTAATTGCATATACAAATAATTAAAATCTCAATCTCAATACCATATAAGCAATTATTTCAATTCAAAAATTGAAAATAGACAGTAGATATTAAAAGTAAAAATACAAAATTAAAGTCAAAACAATGAGAGAAAAACAGAGGCAGAGGCAGAAGTAACCCTGAACTCTCAACACAGGAAGAAAAATCTGAAGAAGAAAAGAAATACCTATTGATAAGACCTTGGAGTTGCTTGAAAAGTCTGGTGGCTGGAAAGTCTAATTGGGTTGATTGAGTGGAGTCAGAGTCTAAGAGTGCAATTGTGCAAATTTGGAAAGAAAATCCTAAAATTACCCTTTAACTTTTAAACCGTAAATTGATCGCGTTCTTTTTTTTAAGGAAATACAAAAGGCGACACCTTTCTCGATTTCATTGCCTCTCGCCTTCAGTCACCATTGTCGCTACGGCGTTGCCTTTTGAAGATCTAGCCACAAAGCTAAAAGGTGATAAAAGGTTGCCTCGCCTCGTCCCTTGCCATTGGCAACAAGGCGATCACCTTTCACAACATTGTCGTGCAATGAGTTTTGAATAAAATTTATAGCTCTAACAGGAATTTAGAAATGTTGACAAAGGACAAAGACATAGATCCAAAAAAAGTATACATACTCATGGAAAGGCACAAAAGTGAACACTCAAGAAGACAACATTCTATTTGGGTCCGAGCAAAATAATTATGGTGGAGAGATGCAGTGGATAATATACAATAATTACATTGAGGTGCTACATCTTACTAAGTAGAATCTCATATCTAACGCCAAAAAATTCATCAAACTTGCGACAACAGAAGTGGATTTTAAAACATCACAAACAAATAGGAGCCCCATATATTTTTTTGGAGGGGAATTTTCTTATGGGGCTCGTATTGATTGTGATGTTTAAGTCTAATACAACAACTAAAAGAACTCCACAAGCCATCCTGATAACAACCGAAATTATCAAGACAATCCAACTAAATAGCATACAACAAAAATATGATTGACCAATCCCAATCAAATAGGACCTCATTTCAGCAACTCTATTGATACTAAATAATTTAAAAAGATCTTCTGTTTTTGTAAAATAGCCAAAATCCAAATAGTAATGCTGATTAGTGAATAGATTAGCTTAGGTTAAACAATTCAATTAAGCCTTTATATACAATTGCAATCCATTCATAGCCTTATTAAAAATTTAAAATCCAATCAACTATCCACATAACTACAGATCACAGTCACGCTTATACACAAATCAATTACATACTCACTTTGATCCAACTTATAGAAGTCAAATCAGACTGGGGTGAAAAGTATCTTTAGAGTTTAGATAATTGTCACCATTCTAAAAAGATTACCTTTAGTTGTTAAGTCCAATATTTTTCTTTAACAAAAGCTATCATCAGATAAATTTACACGGTATTTTGAAAAATTTCCATTTTGCTCAATGGAACACAATTAATTCCAATGTTGAATAGTAATTCAAATTACTTTAATCCCAGAGTATCTCTACAATTATTACTGACATACAATTTTCTAGACAAACAAAAAAGACTTAGCATATACTACACCTAATATAAGTTGCCATTGTCACTAGACCTTCATCACAGCTAATTTTAGCATCTTCTGGTTCCCAAAGTTTTCTATTTTTCACTAAGCTAGCCTACCTGACGGAGGAAGTATAAAGCAGTATGAAATTCACAAATCCAATTGAAGGAAAAAGCAAACCTGTGCTGAAGAAAACAGGGAAAGGACTGCCCATGATGGGCTTCCCATTACATTCTATATTCACCATATAATTTCCTCTCTTCTGAACAATATAACTCACTGTGTATGTCCCATCACCCATATCCTTCACAATCCCTTCCAAATCTGATCCTCCAACTCCAACACCAGGTGAAACCCTAATCTTAACCTGAGCCCCACCATGTGGAACCTTACGACCGTCGGAATCCTTCGTCACAACGGTGAAAGTTGACGGAGCGCACGCTGTTCCACCGGCGATGCCTGCGCCGGCTGCCGTACATTTTGTAGGGTCAACCGGACCGATCGGCTTCTCCGCGAGCCTTTTCTGCTCATATTCCTCATCGTCTTCGTCACTGTCGGATGCTGCTGCTGCGGCTGAAGCTCCGACGTTCTTAAAAGTGGCTTCAAAAGCGGCTTTCGCAGCCGCATCTTTCTCTGCTTCGCTCTTAAGCTTCGCTTCCTCAGCTTGCTTCGCCCATATCGGTTTCACCGCTGCCGTCACTGTAATCGCCGATGAATTGTTCCGGTCAGCCATGTAACTTTAGCTACAAAATACGCCAACCCTAAATTTGGTGGAGTCAGGTAGGAAAGGCCGAACAGAAATAGAAAAAAGTAGAGGTATCAATCTATAGAAACCTCAAAGTTTTGGACTCGTATAGTATTAATAAACAAATTAGAGGTACTCAAATGAAATTATTCAAATACATAGAGTATATTTATTTTATACTACTTTTATGTCAATGCAATTAAGGAGCATAAGTTTGTAACAATCTATACAAAAGTAGTTATTATTATTATGTTTTTATTAATTTAAAATTATTATGATTGAATTTATAATCACACAGTAAAGTAATTTTTAATTTTTTTTATCATTTCAAAATTTATCAATGATAGAGAAGCAAAATACAAAACTTCGTTATTTAATAAGTTTCATAATACATATTGAATTGGTAAAATATGACATGCATATACATGAAATCAAAGTACTTAAAATATACCTAAATTTAATGTAAATTATTAATTCTATTTTTGAATTATTGATAACTTTAAAAATACTCAAACATATCTAAAGAAATGCTTTGTCATCATTTGTTCCATGGTTTATGATTAAATATGTAGGATATTATTTATCAGTAATAGAACACGAATATCATTTATTTTCAGGTGATATAATAGTTTCTGCGTTACCACCAACACAATCTTTTGAAATCAATAAAGATGATAAAACTATAAATTTTAGCGCTTTTTCAAAATAATTTGACAATCAAAAGGTTTCAGCCACTTGTGAACAAGTAAATTTAAAGCTTAAATAACAAAATTATGCTAATTATTATTTAAATATATTAGGAGAACATGTTATGTCTTTACATAAAAATTTGGATAATTATTTAAAAGAAGCAAAGATTTTACAAGAAAAAATAGAAGCCTTTCACAAACCAAAACAGGATGTCAAGATTGTTAAAAATACTTTATAACCTCCTCCAGAAATTAAAAATTTTAAACT
>JAOTQJ010000111.1:26101612-26112589 GCA_025642045.1 Solanum sejunctum | reverse complement strand
AGAGCCATTTTGCTTTATTCCATCATACTCCAAGACCAAAAAATAGTCAATCTTTGGCTCCATCCGAGATTGATGGACATTCAACCAGTCAACAACAACATCAAAATAAGAAAGTTCACTGAAAAAATGATGGTATGACATAAATATATCAAAATATTTTATTGAACAACGACGGCATAAAAATTTAAAGGCCGAGAACACTACATCTTATACTGGCTACATTAAAAGGGGGATATAGGAAACATTATTCAAATACATAGGCTTGAGTAGAAACCTAATATCAAATAATACAATTACAAATTACTGACCTTTACACTTGTTCATGTCTTGCAAGGTACATGCACCTTCCTCTTCAGGTGGTTGATGTAATACTAAAAGTAGCTTGCTTTAGTTCTTTCATTTATCCATCAACGATAAATTGGTCTTCTTGAGCATCATCTACAACCCTTGCATCACCGTGAACCATACCGTTGACATGGTGCAAGTTTTGCATCATTTGTGAAAGATAATGGTTGCTAGCTCCTGTGTGATCAGAAAGCCCAGTTGGATGACCAGTCCACTGAGAAAAAATTCCAAGAAGCTGACTAGTAAGATTTTGTTGTTCATGAAGTATCCGAGTCTGGACCTGGTTCATTTCAGCTCGATGTTGACCTAATGTCTCGTCAATCCTCTTCTTCCAATCTGATCTCCTCTTGTGCATTCTTTCTTCACGCTCTCTCTCAAATATAAGTTGTTCCTCCCGTCTCCTCCTTTCTCTCTCCTCGCTTTCCTTCTCCATTGCTTCCCATTCTTGAATTCTCTGTCTCTGCAACTTCTCCCTCGTTTTCTCCCTTTCCTCCCTCTCTCTTTCTCTATCTTTCCATTTTTTCTCACGTTCTTGTTCAAGTTCTATTATAAGATGTTCTCTCCTCTGCCTCTCCCGCTCCCTCTCAACCTCACGCTGCTCAAACCGAGCTTCCATTTCTTTTATCTGTTGCAACTGTGTCGCAAGAAGGCCCCACACCCTCTTCTCCACCCCTTTTAGTATCTTTTTCTTCTTTCTCGTATCAGATCCAGTTGGCTCGATGTCTTCGTAAACAAATCCATTATCCGCATCTTCCTTCAAATGATTATTCCTCCTGATACTACCATTGAAATTCTCCTCTCCTTCTTCTCCATCATAATCAAACTCCATAACTGTAACACCATGATCAACCCCATTAACACCTCCCGTAAAATCGCCGTCCCCAGCAGGACCTAGATGCCCAAATTGATCAATCCCCATGCCATTTCCACTCCCATCAAATCCCCCACTATTTTCATTTCCATCTCCTACAACTGCCATTGAGTCGCCACAACTGAAGACAAGTGTACTGACATCCCCAAACACTTCCTTATACCTTAAAAAATTCGACCAATGAGTTAGCCCCTCCATCCAATCGAACTCCTCCCCAGCACCCGATTCCTCCCCCGAGTTTGGCTTCTTAATCTTCTGCTTCACCAGTGTATACTGATGCCTCATGTTCTGCACTTTAGTGGACACATCTTTCCAAGTCCATTGCCATGGATATGTGATTGGATCACAAACATGGTGCACAGAATTCACATGTAAAGCTATAGGTCTATACTTCTTTTCCCTAGTTTTCATCTTAGCTAAAGTACCATCACATAACAACTCGCCATACTTATCGATTAGAGTTCTTTCTTCTGCCTCAGTCCACTTTTTCCTTCTAGGTTGTGGCATCATCAAATAAAACTAACTCTACTACTCGATTCGACAAACTTTAAGAAGCTCAAAATCACTATCACACAAAAACTTAAATACAAGAGATCACTCCACTTCTCTCAACCCAACCAACTTTTTCTTTCTTGGTTGTGGCATCATCAAATAAAACCAACTCCACTACTCAAATCAACAAACTCTAAGCAGCTCAAGAATCACACACACAACAACTCAAATACCAAACCCCCCAAATTTCAACTCTTCACCACAAATCCAAATAAAGTCAATCAACACTGAAAATAACCCAAAATTTCTCCAAGAAAAGCTAATGGGTATACCAAAAATCACTCCTTTTCTCAACCAACAAACTTTTTCTTTCTCGGTAATGGCATCATCAAATAAAACTAACAAACTCTAAGCAGCTCAACAACACAAATACAACAGCCAAATACCCAAAACCACAAATTTCAGCTCTTTACCACAAATCCAAATAAAATCAATCAACACTACAAATAACTCAAACACCCAAAACCCCAAATTTCAGCTAATGAACACACCCAAAATCACAACTTTTTAGCAAATACTAACACAAAATCAAGAAAGATTATTGCCACATATGTATCAAAAACTGACCTTTAAGCCCATAATAGGTTTCTTGAATTGGGAAAAATGGGATAAAGGTGAAATTTTTTGATGGAGAAATTTGAGGGGGGTGATAAAAGGGGCAAAAATGGAAAATGGGGTTTTAAAATTTTGATTGTGGGGATTGATTTCTGCAGTCAGCAGTTCAACTGTGTCAAAATCATTTCTTCTTCTACTGTTCAATGAGCAGAGATCAGTTTCCAAAGATTCCAAGGAGCTGAGGAGGTATCACATAGCAAAATTACTTTATTGCCCCCATGCTTATAGTATTTTAATTTATTTTATTTTGATCTTTTAAGGATTTTTTTTCCTTTTCTAAGAATTATTATACGTTTTTAATGGCTGAGAATTTTTCATCACTGCCTTTTGATGTTCACTTTTTCTTTTTCCTATGTAAAGTCTTAACTTATATTATATAGAAACTTGGAAAAAATGAAAAATAGCTTTGTCCTATTTCTTCGAACTTCTATTTATTATTTTAAAAATTATAGAGTCTAAATTTGATAAAATTATTTTTGTTTAGATAAACAAAAATCTTGCTAGGAATTATTGTCTAGTCATATGACAACGAGTTCGTTTTCAGACCTTGTACATATACTGTTCGTCACACTATAAAAGTATAGAAGTATAGGTTTATCGAACAATCTCGTACCTGTTTTGAGACTTAATGAATAAATTTTATTTTTAATTTTATATCAAAAGTTAATTACATATTGTTTACTGAAAAATGAACAGAAAATATTAAATTTTGGTTACACAAACCCAAAAAGCGATATTAAAAAATATAATATAAATTTATCAAGCATCTATTAAATAGTGAAAAAGAATTAATGAAAGATAAATAAATTCATAATTCATTTTATATCGAACAATACATGAAGTATCAAACAAGATATATAAATGGATTGACTCATCTTTAACAAATAAACCTCTTGCCAACACACATTGTGATCATATATCATGTTTCAACAATTAAACTAGGAAAATTGCTTCCAAACATTTGGAAATCATAATTCCCATTCCATGAACTCAAAAGCAATAGAAAAATAAAAGAAGTAAAACATGAGATAACTTTCAATATAACAGAAAAAAATAAGACGTATAGATAGATCGATTCATCAAGTCTTAGGCATCATTTCACCGCCACTTGACATCATCCTAATATTGGACATTCCCCCTTTACCATTAGCATTAGCTGGAGAATTAGCAAAATGCTTAGCAATTTCAGGATTTTGTTCCATTATCTTCTTGATTTGTTCTTGATTTTGAATCTCATCACTTGTTGGTAACCCTTTTTGCTTTTGTTTTTGGTCAAACATCATTTTTTCAACTGCTGATCTTGTTTCTAAGTCCAATTCTGATAGCCTACTTGGCTCTGGCTCAGCTTTTTGTGTGTCAATTTCAGGGCCATTTTTAAATAAACTCTTCCACCAATCAGATTGATTTCTTTTAGTCATGAGAATTGTTACTTGTTTTTGATCTTCTAAACTCCAAAAACATTCATCAGATTTCACAGGCTCCAATAGTTCACCTTGTTAGGAAAAAAATTAAATAAAAAGTAAGAAAACGCGATTGAAAATCACTATCTTAGAGAGATATTGCTAGTATACTGATTCGTAGCCACATACTAATTAAGGGTTCATGCGAACCCCCTTCGATGATAACAAAAATAAAAATAATATGTTCAGTTAAATTCCACAAGTGAGATCTAGGGAGGGACCACTATCTTATATAGATAGAAAAATTGTTTTCCGAAGACTCTTATATTATCTCAAAAAGCAGAAAATACTAGATATGAAAAAAATGACTAGAATGAAAAACAAATGACAATTTATAAAGACAATAAGAGTAACAAAATAAATAACAAACAATAACAACATAACATATAAAGATACAATACCGACACAATATATAAAGGCACGACTAACTCTACTAATCTATTATATCACAAGGTCATGCATCATCCTATCCCTACTAGCCATCTAACGTTCTACCCTAAACTGCGATCTCCACTCCTTTTTATCTAAAGTCATGTTCTCGATGATATAAATATAAACCTTACTACTAGCTCATAAAGATAGAGAGACTGTTTCAAAAGATCCATATCTAAAAAATATCAAACTCCAAAAATAAAAGATACTGAATATAAAGTGGAAGGGCGTAAAATATTATTTAAAATCTTAATAAGTATTAAATCTTGAATTCCCTGTCTAAATATGAACAAACTAATCAAATTACACACACCTTCAACAATTGGTGGTTGATTTTTGAGCCCAACTTTGATGGAATTGTTCTTGATATCCACATCTAAGAATCTTGATTTTGTGCCAAGTGGCACCATGACATTAATAGTAACATCTTGAAGAGTTTGTCCCCACGTATAATTCTCCATATCAAGACCATTAAATTGATTTGGCTTTAATTTTTTATTTTCTTCTTCTTTTTTTGGTTCTAAAGAAGAAGTATTTGATTCTTGATTTTCATCTTCTTTAATTTCTTCTTCTTCTACAGGCTTTTTGGCTTGTGATTGATTTTCTCCTTCAGTGTAGTCTGAAAGAATTGCCATTTTTTGGTAAATTTAGTAAATTAAAAGAGGAAAAATTAGAGAATTGATGTGTTAATAAAAAGGGAATGTATTTATAGTAAATTATTAGAGAAAGAAAAGGAAATCTGAGTCTTAATAACAACAACATGCCGTGAGAGGAAATCTGAGTCTTAATAACAACATGCCGTGAGACTCGTGACATAGCTTAAACAAACTAGAGTAAAATCCATAATTTTGTATTATGTGGTAGAACGATACGATTTATTCTTAATAAAAAAATTTAGATTTGAGTTTTAGATTGTGTTAAGGATAGGAATAGTTGTTTGGTTCTTTGATTCGGAATATCAAAGTTTTAAGATCCCTATACCGAATATCAAATACCGAACTGAAGAACCAATTTTTTGAAAAAAAAATATAATTAATTCAATTCGGTTCAATTTTTTAGTCTGACATTTAAGTCCACCCTAGGTAAGAATTCTTATGTGAGAATTCAAGACGTTAATCTGAAGTTAGTAGCAGATATTAAATATTTAATGATAAGGAACAAAACAACAATAACTAAAGTCTAGTAATAAACATTACTTAAAAATAAATACTATTTCCCCACTAAAATTTTTTACTAAAAATTATCTTGCGGTTATCTTCACTAATATTTTAATTGAATCGTTGGAAAAAGAAAAAATAATTATAATATTTTCATCAAAGTTAGAAGATTTTCACTATTTTAATAAAAATTTATTTTTTATCATGCATTTTTTTAATGAGCTTATTCAATGAAAAATTAATAAAAGAATCATGTTCTAATTCAAATTTTTGAATAATTTGTGATCGAATTTTTTTTTGGGGGGTTTCTAGTAGTAAAAATCCAAAGTTCTATATTAATTTTAGGGTATGAATTTCTCATACGTAGAACTTAAATATGGACTAATAATTAAAGATTGAATAGTTACCAAATAATTTTAGGATTAAGTTATAGTACAACTTGTTGCTTGGTTGATAAGCTCTGGATAACTTATTTCAAAGTTAATAATTAGTACATGAATAAATTATTTTCTTTTTAGATAATATAATAATTTTAGAATAACTTATTTTGAAATAAAATAATTATATAACAAAAATATTTTACTCAACAAGAAATAATCTCAGTATAACATATTCCGTCAAATTAATTATAACATAATTATTCTATCATAATTTATATTTAAACCAAACGAACTCCACGCTAATTAGGAAAATAAAAGTCTTAGTCGGTTTACAATTAGGACAAGTATAAAAACTTATCTTTTCTAAATATGATTTAATTTAATTCACACTAAATATTTCCTTTTCTTTCCTTAATTCAATCTTTTAGAAAAAAAATTGAAAATTAAAAAAGCAGTCATTGAGTCGGTTTATAATAATTCTAGGGACTTTAAGGATTCTCTCTTCTTTTTTTTTTATTTTACTTTTTCCAATTCTTAACAAAAAAGGATTTTAATTTCCCTATATATACCCCCAATTATTCTCCCATAATTCCCACATCAATTTACATAATTTTCTCCTCTTATTTACTTGTGAAAAAATTATTTAGTTTTTTTTTTTAAAGAATGGCAATTCTTACAGATTATCATGAAGAAAATCAAGAACAAACTATGGAAAAAGAACAACAAAACTCTTCTAATTTAGCCCCTAAAGAAGAAGGAAATTCTTCTTCAGTCCCAAAAGAAGAGAAACTAAACCCAAACAAGTCCAATGGACTTGATATGGACAATTATTCGTGGGGACAATCTCTTCAAGAAGTCACCATCAATGTTCCTGTTCCTCCAGGTACTTTTTTTACAGTTTTTTTTTTTAAATGAATTTAATTTATTTTGTGTTTATCAGGCAAAACGAACTTTTCTCATCATATATAAATTGTTGAATCCCTTTAATATAAAAAAAATGTTTAACGAAATTGAAAGGGGTTAGCTTATTTTAAATTCCTAGTCTGACATCTAATTGTTTTTAATCCCTTTATTAGATGAATTCTTGATTTTTGTTGTTGATTGAATCTATTTAATACTCTCCTGTCCTAATTTAACTAAAAATAATTATCTCAAATTAGTTATCAATTTAAAAAATCAAAAAATATTAGCACTTTTTTTAAGTCTATCCTTAGTAATTACTACTCTTAAATATAAAAATTTTATTTGTTAAGGTATGATTTTTTAAAAAGGACAATATTTATTATTTATGATTATTTTAATCAAATTATACACCTTATTAATTTTTTCTATATCAATTGGGACGATAAGAAAAAAAGTTATAATCAAATTGAAAGAGTTCGAGTTCAAAAATTATTTTAGATTATACGTTTAAATTTCAAATGGATTATTGAGTATAGTTATTGTAAAAAAAGTCTTAATCAAATTCAGAACGTTCGAGTTTAAAAATTATTTTATATCATATGTTTAAATTTCAATGCTATTGCTTTTATATTGATTATTAAGTATAGCCATATACAATAAATTCTAAATTAGGATGCTAGCTCCACGTTGCTTCTAATCGCCCTTCGAATCAAGAGGTATCATCTGTCTTATTATGTCAATTTTAACCTTGACTGAGCCATTATAATCATACTAATAGCTTGACGTCGTGAACATTCTCGCTAAAATCTTTTTTTATTTTCTATCAGGTACAAAATCAAAATTCACAGTAGTGGAAATCAAGTCCAATTCCCTCAAAGTTGGACTTAAAAATCAACCACCAATAATAGAAGATGAATATTTCAAGACAATTAAAGTTGATGAATCTTATTGGAGTTTAGAAGACCAAAAAGAAATTTCAATTCTTTTAACAAAACAAAACAAATCTGATTGGTGGAAAAGTTTATTCAAAGGTGGACAAGAAATTGACACACAAAAAGTTGAACCAGAACCTAGTAAATTGTCTGATTTGGACACAGAGACAAGGGCAGCAGTTGAAAAAATGATGTTTGATCAAAGACAAAAACAAATGGGACTTCCATCAAGTGAGGAGATTAAGAACCAAGATCTTTTGAAAAAATTTATGGAACAAAATCCAGATATGGATAAGAATTTTGGTGGTGTTAAGATGATGCCAAACTCTAGGATGATGGGTTGATTGGATTCAATAATTTATTTATTTATATTTCCAGTAGATTTTGATTTTTTTTTTATAGTATAGTTTGAGAGATTTAAATTATATTGTTTTTATTTGTTGTTATGTGGATTTGTTGTTTGATTAACGCTTTTTGATTTTTTTTTTTAGTTAATCATAATGTTTGGATATAATTTTGAATATTTTACTTGTTAATGTTCTATTTGCTAGGAATAAGTATTAACTATTCTCATTATTTGTGAAAATTTATTATAACTATTCTCATTATTTGTGAAAATTTATTATCATTAGAGAAAAATATTTACAACGTCTATGAATTTGATACAAGTTATTAGTTTCATTCTTGAACTGTTAATAATCTTACAAATACCCATCTACTTGATTAACTAATCTAAAATACACCCTCGACCTACCACAAGTGTTAAAAACATATGTTAACTTGTCAATAATTTATTTAGGGATGTATTCCTCTTATATTGCAAGATCGTTTTTAATATTGTCAATAGTTCAGACATAAAACTTGTTGAGTATGTGCAAACCCCATCTCACATTGAAAAATGAAGAAAAAATGTAGCAATATATAAGTGCTCACCCAACTCCATTGGTATGAGGCCTTTCCGCACTAATGGCCTTATACTAATGGAGTTGGCTAAGCACTTATATATTGCTACATTTTTTCTTCACTTTTCAATGTAGGATGGGGTTTGCACATATTCAACAATCCTCCCCTTAAACCAAGACCACATAATTCATAACCTTCCCTTCAGCGATTATCGATTTCAATTCTGCTACCATCTTGTACCGCCGCAACAACCCATGGGGCACATCGCCCGACCATCTGTTCTTGTCAGGAAGACTTTCGACACAAAGCATTACCGCAAACCTCCATATCACTAGGTTATACCATCTGATCTGTCAAATCATCTTGCACCTCCGTTATCACCTAACGAGACACGCCGCCTATACCACTACTTGACAGGAAGACTTTCGATACAAAGTACCCTTTGTAGATCTTTTTTTGGTCTTGTCACACATTGAGAATTCGGCACACGTTGGTCCATCACTCCGGTCTTTCAAACCTAGGCTTTGATACCACTTGTAGGGACCAGGCGTACCCACACCATCACTCTCAGTTGAAGGCCTCCACTCTTTGTCCGAATCGTGACATTTCGACTTTTGCTTTTTGGATAAATTTATAGAAATCAGTTTTTAATTTTCAATTGTAAGTTTGGCACTTAAATACTAATATCATGTTGGTTGAGCTTCCCAGGGACTTTCAGTCTGTCAATTGAAAAGATCATTTGATATTTGATAGAAAGAGTTGTCATTTGGTGTAACTAGGAATTGGCTCCACACTAGATTGGTTAGCAGATTCATCCGAACCTGGGCTCTGATACAACTTGTAAGGATCGCACATACCCACATCTCACTCTTGCAGATCTTTAGTCATAATGCTACATCGGTGACTCCGCACACATTGGTCCAGCACTCCTGCCCTCCGAACCTGGCTATGATATCACTTGTAAGAACCGCGCGTACCCACACTCCAACCCCGCATTAGTATGATATTGTCCGCTTCAGGCTAAGCCCTCGCGGATTTGTTTTGGGGACTTTCAGTCTGTCAATTGAAAAGATCATTTGATATTTGATAGAGAGAGAGTTGTCCTCCGAACCTGGCTCTAATACCACTTGTAAGGATCGCACGTACTCACACCCCAACCCCGCCTCATACTAATGGTCATTTGTTCTTTCCACAACCAATGTGGGAGGAGTTTGCATCCCAATAAACCTTCCCTCAAATTCTAATAACACAATCTCGTGACTTCCCCTCCATCGATTATCATTTCGAATCTGCCACCATCTTGCACCGCTGCAACCTGCGGGATACGTCGTCCTACCATCTAATCTTGGACACGCCGCCTGTACCATCACTTGACAGGAAAACTTTCGATACAAGGCACCCTTGCAGATCTTTGATCATGTTTTCACACCGAGAACTCCGCAGCATCGGTCTATCACTCCGATCCTCTAAATCTTGGCTCTGATACCACTTGTAGGAATCACACATACCCACACCCCAACCTGCATTAGTATGATATTGTCCGATTTGGGTCAAGCCCTCACGGATTTATTTTTAAGCATCTCCCAAAAAGCCTCATACTAATTGGGTTGTGTTCAACCTTATAAGTTGGTCATTTGCTCTTTCCACAACTGATGTGGGAGAAGTTTGCATCCCAACAAAACTAATAATTCGTATCAAGTTTGAGAGTGTATTTAATACTTTTCTCTTATTATTATTATTATATGATGATGATTTCATATTATAGTCTGAGATTTAAGTTATTATGGTTTTTTTTGGATTTTGTGGTGTTTGTTGTTGTTTGGGCAATGTCTCTTGATTTTTATTTTCTTTAAAAATATTCAGATCAGTTTATGGTTATCTTATATAATTTTCTTGTTAATATATTATTATATGTTAAAATTGATTTGATGATCTTTTTGTTTAGTGTTCATTTTATATATAAAAGTAATTCTCACACCAAAATTTTAGTATTTATGGGGTTTTCTACTTTTTCAATAGAAAAATGAATCATCAAACGCAAAATCTATCGCAGACATATAATGATTACATAAGGAAATTGCTATAAATCATACACTTAATATCGTATAATCTAATAATCTTTAACACGCTCAAAACTAGATATTTAAAGTGTGAAATATAATATAAATATCCCAACACAAGTAAGTCGAATACCGTATATATTTATATAGAACCTCATATCATGAAAAATTATAATATTAGAATTTCATGGATATATTCCACTTGAATTGACATGACATTCACCATTTAACAACACGTGGATAATCATCAATCACTATCCCATATACCATTTACCAACCTACATATTCCCTCTTCATGTATATTATAATTACATTCTTCACTAGTGTGACAAATTTCAGGATCATCCAAGGCAAACAAAAAATAAAA
>JAOTQJ010000111.1:26067977-26080811 GCA_025642045.1 Solanum sejunctum | reverse complement strand
TGCCCCCCCCCCCCCCCCCCCCCTTTTTTTAAACCCCTATGCTAATGTACTTTGGCTTCTGAATCACTGGAGAAATGTGATACTTAACCTCTGGTCTGAGGATTTCAAATTGTAGGACTAAAAGGAGTAACCAAGGAAATATGAACATCTTTGAGGTTTTAGGATAGACGAAGCATAATGTTTCTTAATGCCCAAGTGTTTTTATCATTGCATTTGGTTCTGGGTGTTAGAGTAGTTAGGCATTAACAATGTCAAGCCTCCTTGGATGAGCATCTGCAGATCTTTTGGTGCTTTTGGCTTTTGAGATTAATTGTTTGGTGGGCGACACTATTGATGATTGTCCATACAATAACATCATTCTCTCAATGTTCTGTTGTCTCCTGGTCCTCTTCGGATCATGATTTATTCTCCTTTAACAAGTGAATAGCCATACAATACCTACACCAAAAACACTGGAACATTTGTTTACAGATAGATTCATAACATTTATCACTGGTTACAACTTGATATAGTGATGAGTTACTTTGCTATCTCTGATGAATGCAGGATATATATTTCTGATGATGATATCTCATTTTGGGAGGAAAATGATGTTAGTCCAACGATTGATATTGATAGCATGCGCGATTTTGTTCGCATTTTTGTTAATGGGGAGCTTGCAGGTATTTGGTTAGGTTTCTTTTGTGCTATATTATCATGCATCCCTGTTCTTTGTGTTATAGCAGTACTCAATTCTCCTGGCATTGTCAAAGTGCCCTTCAGATAGAGAACTTTTCCTGGTCTACATGAATATGATTTTTTTTTTCTAATAAAAGGCAACAATGCATGATATGATTTTCAAATTTGTGTTAATTTCCATCTCCGAGCATAGGGACAGTCTGACACATTGTCCTAGAAATAAGATTTTCAAATTTATGTTAGTTTTCATCTCTGAGCATAATGGTCTGACAGATTTGTCGTAGAATGTCTGTCAAATACTCATTTGCTTGTCCTTATAGCGCATGGCGCTGAAACATTACTCAAGCTAGCTTTAGGAGGGTTTGTCCCATTGTTTGGCCATGCTAGTGTGTCTTTTGGTTCCCTTTTTCTCATGTCTCTGATTCATCACCCTTTTACATATGTCTGTTGCAAGTGAAGGTAGCGTGAAAGGCAAATGGATCAAGGTGGTTCAACCTGTTAAGCTGGTTCATGGATACAACGACATACTGCTATTATCTGAGACAGTGGGGTTGCAGGTAAAGCTAGTTTAGAAGTTGAATTACTCTTGTGGCAGATTTGAATAATGTTATATCTGAAGTATTATCTTATCTTAAACTTGAAAGAAGTTTAACTAACTTTTTGGTGAAACCTGAAGTTCTATCATTTCTTACACTCATCAGAATTGGGAAAAGACAACGATCTTCTGTTGTCCAATATCCATATTTTGAACCCCTAACCTCAGTTTCTCTTTCTTTTTTATTTCCTTACTTGAATAAGTGGTGATGATGCGTGTATACAGGCTAATATCCATTCCTTTTTATGGTTTTTTCAAATGTTTAATATGACTCATAAAAGGCTCTCAAGCTTCATCCCTTACTCAAAAGCTAAAATAGGCTTTTTGTGCCATATTTTCAGAATTATGGTGCCTTCTTAGAGAAGGATGGGGCAGGTTTTAAAGGTCAGCTTAAGCTTACAGGATGCAGAAACGGGGATATTAATCTCACAACATCCTTATGGACCTACCAGGTACATCATTTTCTTCACCTTAAATGAATATTGATGGTCACATGAAATAAAAAGACCAAATTTCTCATTTATGAGAGTTGTTGCAGAGATGACATCTCTAGCTCTAATTTATGCATAAAAAGTAACTTTGAAATAAGTATGTAAGAGCATCTATTTGCTTTGGTGTTGATAGTTACTCAGGTAAATTGCAGTTTGTTAATGAATCCAAAAGGTATATTCATGCCAAAAATCTTGTGAGTGTTAGAACTATTAGAAAAACCAAATAGGAGAAACTACTCTAGACTAGAAGGACAAGTGGGATTCACCTTTCACTCATTAGTGATATTTAAACAGTTTTAAAAGTGCTAAGTAAATTGATGATAACAATGCCAATAAGATGTGGAAAAAGTCTCAATTATATTCTGTCCAAATTCTTTTGAATATGCATCTTTTCTCAGTGAATATCAGGTTCTGTCATGTTCAAGTAGATTGCTAATTTGCAGTTACCTCTCATTTGTGGACCCATAGTGTGTCCCTTAAGTTAGGCTTAAAAAAAATCCTATATCTACTGAAAATATAACCTGAAAAAGCAAGGCTTCTAGATCCATCTGTTCTCTGCTTGCGAATTTACCAAATTTAATAGTTCAGGCTATGCACACAGAATCAACTTGCAAAAAAGGTACCATTTCTTCCGCATGCAAATAAAGAAATTGATGTTAACGCGAACATGGAGATGATTAAACTTTCTTATGCCTTTTCATTATACAGCTGAAAAATATTATGTATTCAACAGGTGGGTCTTAAAGGAGAATTCCTGAAAGTATATGATGTAAATAGTGCTGAAAGTGCAGGATGGACTGAGTTGCGCACTGATGCAAGTCCATCAGTCTTCTCATGGTACATGGTAAGTTGTCAAAAGATCAAAAGCCAGGTTCGGCTGGCACAAACATAAGGAAAAACTTGCTAATTATTGGCAATATTGTTTCTTAAAACTTATGTCAATTGTTTTGTGTAGAAGTGCTTATGACCATTGTTCAGTTGCTCAAGTTACACATCTATGACATTGATTCCTTAATTATTGTATGTGATTATGTATTTATTGTCATCCTTACGCTATCACTTATTTGTGTGAAGCAAGCCACCACACTTGATACTACTAGAAAGACTTATTCTAGAAGAAGATGTTCAGCATTGTTTGGTCAATTTCTATGATCGTAGTTCAAGTCTTACATTACATTCTATATTAAGAATTTATTCTCTAAGACTTATCTTCAATCTTCATACTCCCTGTACCTAGTAAGAGTAGTGAGAACTTTTTAACCTTTCTCTTTTGTTTTTACGGGAAAATGGGAGTACAAAATGGAAAATTTTCAATAGGTTAAGGGAATTTCATTCTCTTTTTAATCAATTGACTATGCCTCAATATTTCAAATTAATTGGAGTCAACTACATGAAATTTCTTATTACTTCATAAAAAAAAATGTATTTCTTTGCATTCTATATGTTCTATTCAGGTGCATTTCATTGCAATTCCTGATTTTGTTTTGTAAAGAAAATTAGTTCTTTAAAGACTCTCTAAATCTCCCAATCCTTGCATGGATACAAATCTATGGCCAGAATAAAAGGACTTCCAATAAACATCGGATCAAATATAAGTGTAACAACTACCACTAAGCATTTTTTGGGATAAGTCAAGATGTATCTAATCAGTATAAGCTTTAATCCCAGCTAATTGGTGTCACATATACGGATCCTTTACTTCCTCTATGATGGATGTGGAAGCATTGATTGAAGAGGAGAGCAAAAAATATTTTCTTTTGACTTCTTCTCTTCCTAGTGATTGCTATTTGCTACACAGCTAGATGCTCCTATTTCTTGTTCGTAGATTGTAGAATAGGATGTTATTAGGTAAAAGGAAATTCATCCCTTTCATTCCTTCTCGAGAATAGGTTCCTAATAGTTCATAGGTTAGGAAAACTCTACAACCCTTTCATTTCTTTTTTCCAATGCTACTGCAAAATTTCTTGGAATAGGTGCTTCTCCATATTACTTTTATTTTTGTTTTTTGTTCATTAGTATAAGAGTGAGATATTAAGTGGTTTGTCTTGTTGGTTGAGCAGACAAAGTTTGATGCCCCAGGAGGGACAGATCCGGTTGCTGTTGATTTTAGTAGCATGGGAAAAGGTCAGGCATGGGTTAACGGTCACCATATAGGAAGATATTGGACTTTGGTTGCACCCAATAATGGATGTGGAAGAATTTGTGATTATCGTGGTGCTTACAACTCTGATAAATGTAGGACAAACTGTGGAGAGATTACTCAGGCGTGGTATGAACCTCTTTTACTTGCTGAAATTCTAATTTACCTTGTAGGAAATTTGGCTCTCATGATTGTACAAGACTATACCTGAGTTGAGACATTCTGTTGCTTATAAAGTTTTGTTTCCTTTCTGAACCAGGTATCACATACCTAGATCATGGCTAAATACATCTAATAATGTATTAGTTATCTTTGAAGAAACAGATAGGACTCCATTTGAGATATCCATCTCCACACGTTCTACTGAAACCATATGTGCTCAAGTATCGGAAAAGCACTATCCACCTCTACATGCGTGGTCTCATCCAGAGCTCGATGGAAAGTTGTCTCTGATGGATAAAACACCAGAAATGCACTTGCAATGTGATGAAGGGCATACAATCTCTGATATTGAATTTGCAAGCTATGGAACTCCGAATGGCAGCTGCCAAAAGTTCTCTCAGGGCAAATGCCATGCTGCAAATTCCTTGTCTGTTGTGTCTCAGGTATGTTTATTTTTTATTTTTTAGAATTTTTTACATTCTGAGTGATATTTTCACATTAAATAAACTGTATCCGTTGCAGATATTAAATTATTTCATGATTGATTTATAATTAGTTGGACAAGTCGGTCAACCTTTACAATTAAGAACTAAAACACATAGGATTTCCTTTGAGAAGCTTTGATCATCAGTCCATGATTTTTCAAATTAGTGAGAGTTATATGCCAAGTGTATGTACAGGGTGAAGGATCTTCTGGTATGTTTCAATTATAAAAGAGATGTGTCAGGTTAAACGATGTATGAAAGCATGACTTTTGATTGGGAAGAACTAGTTATATTATAAAAGAGATGCATCAAGTTAAAAGAGATGCTTCAAATTCTGGATTCACCGCTGAGTATCTTAACCAAACTTTCATTATATAACAGGCTTGTAAGGGAAGAACTAGTTGCAGCATTGGCATCTCCAATGCCATATTTGGAGATCCATGTCGACATGTTGTCAAGAATTTGGCTGTTCAGGCAAAATGCTCGCCACCACCGGATCTCAGCACTTCAGCTTCCTTGTAACAAGGACCGGGTAAAACTTTTACTCTTTTAGAACGAAACCTTCCCTTAAAGCCTACTTGTTTCCCCTATCCCGAGCCCCTGCTGCATTTCTTAGATTTGCATCATTACAATCACAGGGATACCATACATGGACGATTTTATCTGTAAACGTTTTGTTACTGTATATAACATGAAATGAATATATGTTGCTCATGAATAAGAGCTACAAATTATATGACAAAGTAACAAATACAAAGAGATATCTATAGCTGGTTTTAGACCCCAAGTTTCAATGGAATTTCTTTCGTTGTTAAACTCAGTATCCGATCAAAGGATTATACTTGCACCATTTATTCAAATAGAATATTGGTTAGATACCATTATTCTTTTCCCCAGTTTAGATAATTACGCAGTTCCCAAAAATATCTCCACCAACTTGTTTAACTTTATCAAGATTCAATATTCTTCAACTTCTGTGCATCAATCAATACCAATAAAACAACAACATACCCAGTAGAATTCCACAAGTGGGGTTTGGGGAGGGTAGAATGTACGTAAACCTTACCAGTTACCACTACCTCATAGAGGTAGAAAAGCTGTTTCTTGGAACCCTGGTCTCAAACACCCTTAAGCAGCAAGACAAAATATTACTTGCAAAAGTCTAAAGTTTGCTATAGGTTTAAAACTTTTTAAACCATAATCTTGATGCTTTCTCATAAAATTTTCAGTTTCTACAAAAAGGAATATTATACCATGGTCTAAAAGGTCCACGAATTGCAAAAGCTGAATCTGTCCCAAATAATTCCAAATTCAACCGATGAAATATAATAAATATTTGGCAGTTTTTTGTTTTCCTAGTACTACTATAAAAAGAAAAATTGATCCTTTTCCTTTATGAACAAGTTTTTGAAATCCAATTTCCCTCCTCCTATCCCTTAACGGACTTATATTCGTTTTTTATATTAATTAATCATACATTGAATTTCTTTAGTAAAAATTCATCTGCCCTACACGCATAAGTGTTCAACTAAGGGAGACGATGCATCTCATCTCCATATGATATCCTATTTCCAATCTTTTTTAGGCTTCCTATCAAATCATTGTTATGTTTTAAATCCGTTTCTACCTATTGGAAAGCTATAATCTCTGAAGATACATTCTTTAAAGCTCAACGCGATCAATCCAAAGCGTTGGGTCATAGAAAGCTCGTGTCAAAACAGAAACTGGAGGATTCAAATTGATTGTCATTGAAAATCACAAATTTATTAGGGAAAGTACTCCAGAAGAGTCTCCTTTGGAGAATTATAAAGTCTTTATGCTCACTTGATGGGTTATTACTACTAAAGGAAGAAAAATATATGGACTATATTTTGTGGAATCCATCAACTAGAACTACATAATAAAAAAAGATAAAAGTAAACAATAAATAAAATAGTTAAGTAACCTCTATTAAAACCAAAAAAGAAAAGAGGATACATAAGTTTTAATGATTTGGGGGAGGACATGGCCCATGCTCTTTCTTGTAGAAGCACACACTAATAGCTTCATCTTTATATTTTTGCACACATTCTGTTTTAACATAATATTTTCCAAATTCCTCTTTGCATTGGGACTCACAATATGGAAAATTTTGTGCATTACAAGGAAGCTTTTCTATTTCTTTTGGACACACAGTTTGAGCATTTGTTGGGAGAATCTGAGTCATCATCAACATAGCTACAAAAACAAAACAAATATTGAGTGTTACGAAAATATATAATATTTATTTCAACAACATCAAATTTTGATGATTCGAATATAATTTTTTGCACATATAAAAATGTTAAATTATCTTCCAATATTTGAGGTCATCCGGAAATAGTCGCGTTATGTTTTTAAACATAGAGGTCAGGCTGCGTACATTCGACCCCCTTTACCCCGCAATGGGCGAGAGCCTTTGAGGCATTGGGGTAATGTTATTGTTGTTGTTATTTGTAATAGCTTACGAAACTTTAGATTGTACTGTAAAATGAATGATCGAAAAAAATTGTAGTAATTATGTACATACCACAAATATAAGAGAGGAGAAAAGTAGAGTAACGGAAAGATGTTCCAAAGTTTTCCATGGAAGAAAATGGTAATGACTGAAAAAAGGGGAGATTTTATTGAATAAAATAGTCACAACAATTATCTTTTATCGTACAATTTAAGAGAGTCAGAAACAGCCTTTGTGAAACAGCCTAGTGGACAAGTAAAGATAGGTGGAGAGAGTAATTTCATTTGTCTTTGCATGAATAATTGTGAAAAATATTTATAATCTATCCTTTTAACTTGACTAATCAAAATATTTTCAAAAATTACTTGTACATGGTATGTGTAGTATTCTTATTTATCGATTACTTTGGAAAGATTTTAAAATTTTTACTTCTTCTATTCAATGATAGTTATTTATTAGTTTGGCAAACACATTATTAATCAATAAATAATATGAATAGTATTACTATATTACCTTTTAAATATACTAAATTTAATATTTTGATAAATGTATTAGATATTAAGTAGTGTCTAATTTAGCAAGGATATAATGAACCCAAATGGAGCAATTGAGTCATAATAAACATAGCTGCAAAAATAAAACAATAAATGTTAAGAAAAAAATATAGTACTATTTCTTAAAAATAATTGTTCATAAATAAACTAAGAGGGCAATGATAAAAGTTCATTTCTAGATATCTCGACTATTTACGTTAATATTCAGTGGTGGAGTCAGGATTATCACTAAGAGGTCTAAAATTTGAAAAAATAGTCACACGAACTAATCGAGGTTCAACATCTAATATATATATATATATAATAATTTTAACTATATATAAATAGTATAATTTATTATCGAAGGGGATTCAGAAGAAGTCACTACCAAAAGCTAGATATTTATAAAAATAATAATTTTAACTACATACAAATAGTATAATTTATCATCGAAGGGGATTCAGAAGAAGCCACTACCAAAAGGCTAGCTCCCATCTCTTTTTAAACTACTACAATCGACGTATTGAAAATTTAAATCCTGATCCATTATAAGTTTTGTCATACTTTATTAATTGATCGTCTTCTCTTCAATCATTAAACAAAAAAAATCACAAGGAAAAGATAATGAAGAAAAAACCATTTTTTTTTGTATATGCAATGAAAAAGAAACTTGACACAAATGAAAAAATAATTATGGTCCAAGTTGGAAAGCAAATAATAATTTATACATACCACAAATGTAAGTGATGAGAAAAATAGAATGGCGAAAAGATGCACCAAAGTTTTCCATTGCCAAAATTTTTAGTGAATAAAATAGCCACTTCAATTATTTTTTATACTACAATTTAAGAGATTGTAATAACAGAAATATTTAATACTACAGACATTTTTAATGAGAAGTAATTTATGACAATGCCATTATGTTGACCAACTTATTTTTCTAGTTAGAATCATTGTGGTGACAGAAAATTTGGCATATGAAAAAAATTATGAAAACATAAATTAATTTTGTGTGCCTCAGAGAAAAAAAATGCATTTGTCCTTGTAAAACAATGGAAAATGAATAAAAATAATAAACAAAAAAAAAGAAAAGGAGAAAAGAAAAGAAAATGAACAGAAAGTAAAAAAACTAAAAAATAAAATAAAATAAGCACTCCAAGAGTCTCATAGGCTCGGCTGCACCGGACGATGCCTGGTAGTGTTTTATGGGCCAAGGAATAAGAAACAAACAATTTCGAAAGCTATCGGGCGCTCGAGCATAATTTTTCTAAAAAATTACACCAAACCGTCTGTAATGAGCCCACCAAGAGTCTTGATAGGCCCAGGCATGTCGGACGATGCCTGGTAGCATTTTATAGGCGAATGAACAGAAATAGGCAATCTCGATAGTTTTTCGTGGGTATTAGACCACAGAATCTGGGGCGGCCGATGGCTCAGGCCCAATTTTCTCAAAAAATTACATTAATCCATCTGTAATGAGCCCGCCAAGAGTCTCAGTAGGTTTGGTGGCGCCAGATAATGCATGGTAGCATTTTATGGGCAAAAGAACAAGAAATAAGCTATTTTGGCAAGTTTTTGTGGGTGCTAGGCCACAGAATCTAGGGTTGCCGAGGGCTCAGGCCTAATTTTCCAAAAACATTACATCAACCAATCGTAACGCACCCTCCGAGAGTTCTAATAGGCTCGGCGGCATAGGACAATGCCTGGTAGTATTTTATGAGTTAAAGAACAGAAAATAAACGATTTCAACAATTTTTTTATAGGTGTTAGCCCACAGAATCTGGGGCTACCAGGGAAACTGGCCTAATTTTTCAAAAAAATTACATCAATGCATTCTAACGAGCCTGGCAAGAGTCCTAGTAGGCCCAACGGCGTAAAACGATGCCTGGTAGCATTTTATGGGCCAAAGGACCAGAAAACAGGCGATTTCGATTGTTTTTCATGGGTGTTAACCCTATGAAATTTGGGGTCCCTGAGGGCTCAGGCCCAAATTTTTCCCAAAAGTTGCACCAAACCATCCATAAAAAGCCCACTAAGAGTCTCAGTAGGTCTAGCGGTGCTGGAAGACGCCTGGTAGCATTTTATGTGTTAAGGAAAAGGAAACAGACGATTTCAATAATTTTTCGTGGGTGTTAGCCCACAAAATCTGGGGCTACTGGAAACTTGGGCCTAATTTTTCCAAAATATTACACCAACCCGTACGTAACGAGCGGACCAAGATTTCAAGTAAGCCCCGGGGTGCCGAACAACACCTTGTTGCATTTTATGGGCCTGTGAACTGGAAACAAGAGATTTCGACAGTTTGTCATAAGTGTTAGCCCACGAAATTTGGGTTACCGGGGACTCTGGCCCAATTTTCTTAAAAATTACACCAACTCATCCATAGTGCGCCAGCCAAGAGTCCCAGTAGGTCCGGCGATGCGTGACGACACTTGATTATTTTTTATGGGCCAAGGAATAAAAAACATATGATTTTGATAGTTTTTCGTTGGTGTTAGGTTGTTAGCCCACAGAATCTGAGTTTGCCAGGGGCCTGGTAAAAAAATTCAATATCTTCCGTCCATTATGCTAAAATAATGTTCCTTTTTATTTGTTCAATTTTAAAAATCAAAAGGTAAATTATCAATTAAATTTATCCTTTTATTAATTATTGTCATTTATCAAATTATTCAATTTATTATATTCAAAAAGTTGATATAGTATAACTGTCATTTTATTTATACTCCATAAAATGTATGAAATCAATATTGAACAGATAAAAACAGAGAAATCGAGTATAAGTGAAAATAAGTAGGCAGAACAACACTATATACATTGTGACAAAAAGACCATCTCTTTAAATATCATATGATAGAGATAAATATTTTCATTTCATTTTGGAGGGTAAGTAACCAACAAAAAAAATAATAATTATACAATTTCTAATAATATTTTGGTGATGGACATGAACTACCACTCTTGTAAAAGCACACACAAATAGGGCAACCTGCAATTTTCTCCACACACTCTACTGTAACATAATTTTTTACTCCAACTTTTCTGTAGCATGCAGTGCAACAAAATGATAGAGTTTCATCATTACAAGGAAAGCCTTCAATTTCTTTTTCACATACTGTATAACCATTTGATGATATAATTTGAAGGATAATAAACATAGCTGCAAAAATAAAAGTATAAATGTTAAGAAAATATATAGTATTACAACAACAATATTACCTCAATACCTCAAAGGCTCCCGCCCATTGCGGGGTAAGGAGGAGTCGAATGTATGCAGCCTGACCCCTATGTTTAAAAACATAGCGCGATTATTTCCGGATAACCCATCATAAGTGTCGAAAGTTGTATTGACTAGCTGTTATTTCACAATTGAAAGAAGCGCAGACAGTTTAAAGAGTCATTTTGCTTTATTTCATCATACCTCAAAGCCAAAAAATAATAAATCTTTGGCTCCATCCAAAATTAATGGAAAGAAATATATAGTATTATTTCTTAAAAAATAATTGTTCATAAGTAAATCAAGAAAGTAATGAGAGAAGTCGATTTCGACATATCTCGACTGATTTATGTAAAAATCTTTTTTTAGACTATCATAATGGACGAATAGAAAATTTAAATTCTAATCCTATGTAAATTTTCTCATACTTTATTGATCGTATATATAATTGTATACATACCACAAACGTAAGTGATGAGAAAAATAAAATAGCGAAAAGATGCACTAAAGTTTTCCATTGATGAAAATTTTTAGTGAATAAAATAGTCTCTTCAATTACTTTTTATACTACAAATTTCAGAGGTTGTAATAAAAGAAATATTTAATACTAGAGTTATTTTGATGACAAGTAATTTATGACAATGTCATTATGTTGACCAACTTATTAATTTTTTGTGCCTCATAGAAAAATTCCGCATTTTTCGTTGTAAAATAATGGAAAATGAATAAAAATAATAAAGAATTAAAAAATATTTTTTAAAAGAATGAACAGAAAATAAAGAACCTAAAAAATGGAATAAAATACAAAATTAAAAGAAATAATAAATTAAAAGTCAAAATATTTCTTACCTTTGGACCGTAATTTTATCCGTATCTGTATAAATAATTGTGGTATTTCTAAAAATAGAAAAATAATCTAGCCTTTTAATTTGTCTAATCAAAATATTTTGAAAAATTACTTGTATATAGTACACGTAATATTCTTATTTATCGATTACTTTTGAAAGTCACATATACTCGATTTATGAGATATAGTTCAAATTTGATTTATTTGAAAGTTAAATTTTTTAATTTTGCTCATGAATTTTAGATATATTGTTTTTATGTTTTTTAAAATAAAATTTATATATTTAAAAAGTAAGTAAAAAGTATTAATCCTTTCAATTTTCATCCACTTCTCTAAAAATAAATATCCTCCTTAATTTATCTAATTTTAAAAATCAAAAGATAATTTATCATCATTTTTCTAATTTATCCTTATTATTAATTATAGTCATTTCTCAGATTATTGAATGTATTATATTCAAAAGCTGATATAGTAAAATAGTCATTCTATTTATTACTCCATAAATAATAGGCAAATCAATACTAAACAAATAAAAATGTATAAGTCAAACATCTCTTTTTATATTATATGATAGAGATAAATATTTTCATGACTTTTTTTTGTCAAAAAAAGGTATACAACAATAATATTGTCCCAATGCCTCAAAGGCTCCTGCCCATTGCGGGGTAAAAGAGGGTCAGATGTACGCAGTCTGACCCCTATGTTTAAAAACATAGCGCGACTGTTTCCGGATGACCCATAATAAGTGTCGAAAGTTGCATTGACTAACTGCTACTTCACAATTGAAAGAAGCACAGACAGTTTAAAGAATTATTTTGCTTTATTCCATCATACCCCAAAGCCAAAAAATAATGAATCTTTGGCTCCATCCGAGATTGATGAAAATTGCTCTTTGAGGGAACAAACGGGATTAAAGGCTAACTAACCATGTAATATATTCTCTGTTTTAATTTGATTGTTCTGATTTGATTTGACATAGAATTTTAAAAAATAAAAGAAGTTATTTGAGAATTAAAAAATCATCAACAAAGAAAAGATAAATTATTTTTTAAATAGATGATTAAAAAATAAAATAAAATAAATAATTTGAAACACCGAGAGTAATAAATATGGAGCTTCTTAGTTCTTACATAACGATACTTGGATGTTGATGTTGTGCCTTTCTAAATACTTAAAAGCATGTTTTTGTTCTTGGATTTCTCATTCGATATTG
>JAOTQJ010000111.1:26031989-26043019 GCA_025642045.1 Solanum sejunctum | reverse complement strand
AAAACCAAAAAATAGTGAATCTTTGGCTCCATCCGAGATTGATGGAAAAATGTATATTCTTCTCACTTGCATAAAAGTTCATTTCATACTAAAATTATATCAAATAAAAAACTTATTAAAAATTCATTATTTTTTAATGTTGGCATATAAATAGTTGATCAATCAACTTAAAAGACTCCTTGAAAGCATAGGAACATAAATATACTAACATGACTAAAATATATTCGCTACGAGTTTAAGTTTTGTGCAGTACAAAATATTTTACACTATGAAGTAAACTACAAAATATTCTATACCATAAGATAAAGTTGACTTGCTATTGCAGGTTACTTATTTTTTCTCAGTTTTTTTTTTATTTTTAACTTTATTTTCTAAAATTTAAAATAACTTCCATAAATTCATCTGGATTCTCAGCAACAACTTTCTCTCCATGTTATTTTTATTTGGTTGTCTTTTTTACACTATATTTATCTCTCTTTAATATCATAATAAATTTTAAAATTTTGATGCAGATTTTTATGTGATGTTTGCACTTTAAATGTTTCTTTAAGTTCTTTTTATAAAAAGAAAATAAGAAAAAATTTAATAACATTTGCAAAATTTTCATAGAATATGAATTTTGATGCAAATATTTTTTTCTCCAAGATTAACAAGTTATAGCATGAAAAAAAAAATTATTTCTTGTAATTTTTCTATAGTATTTTAGGTGAAGAATTATTTTATTAATCACGATGATTTTATTAAGAAAGAAATATGGAAAAGTTAGATTTGATTTATATTGTAAAATAAAATAATAATTAATTTAGTTAGAGTATAATTAGGATTCTAGTTTTAATATTTTTTTTCTCAATTTTAATTATATAAATCTAATGGTAATTATTCAATTTACCTGTAAAATATTTTATACACAGTGCACAAAATTTAAATTCATTTACTTTTACTGAAAAATTCAGATAAATACTTTTTTTAAATTTTTTTTATACAAATTAATCCTGAGTTTCGTTCATTGAGGTCAAACTATATGAACTTTTGACTAACATTCTAATATATATCTTAAAATATTGGTCAAAGTTCATATAATTTGACTTTGAAAATAGAAATATTGACAAGTAAAGTGATTAGATTTATTTGTCACTATTTTATTTATTGGGGTCAAACTATATGAATTTTGATTAGTATTTTAATATATATCTTAAAATATTCAAGGTCAAACTATATAAATTTTGATTAATATTTTAACCTATATTTTAAAATATTGATCAAAATTTATATAATTTGACATCAAAAATTTAATAGTGACAAATAAAAATAATTAGAACAAGTAACTCATATAAAAAATTCGTCAAAAGAGTTACTTATTTGATTTTTTTACATTTAATTTTTTTTAAAACCTAAGAAAAGCCATAAAATTCTCCTAAAACCTCTCTTCCTCTGATCCAAAGCAGCGCCCACTTCGCATTGGGAATCGCACAAACCTTAAAGTTTGTGTCATTCCCTTCCTTAAAATTTATATTCCACGTGTCACTCCTTGGGCCCACCTTCAACTGCCATGTGGCTCTCTCCTTTTTCCCTCTTCGTACAGAATATATCTCACCATTTTCAGGAACACCCACAAAAAATAAAAAAGTAAAAAAAATCAAGAATTTTATTTTTTTTTGGAAAAAAATCCAATCTTTGATGTAAAGATTCAATCTTTTAGTGAAACCCATTGTGTTATTTTGAGGTAAAATGGCTGGTAATGAATGGATTAATGGGTATTTAGAAGCTATATTGAGCAGTGGAGCTTCAGCTATTGAAGATAAAACACCATCAGCATCATCACATTTGAATTTAGCAGAAAGGGCTAGTTTTAATCCTACAAAATATTTTGTTGAAGAAGTTGTTACAGGGGTTGATGAAACTGATCTTCATAGAACATGGATCAAAGTTGTTGCTACAAGGAATACAAGGGAGAGAAGTTCAAGATTGGAAAATATGTGTTGGCGCATTTGGCATCTTGCTCGAAAGAAGAAACAGGTTCTTTTCTTTTTTTTCTGTTTTAGCTCATGGATAGCTCGTACCTCGACTAATTTTACCAGTTATGTCTCATTGGTAAGGTTCTCCGAACCATTTTTGGTGAAAAATTATAGTACTATTATTTTCTTATGGTAAAAATAACTTTTTATATATATATAATAAATGTTGAACCCGTTTTGATTAGTTTTCATATCTACTTTTTAAAATTTTTAACGCTTTGATAAATCCACCATTTATTGGTATGGGTAATTTTGTTATGGAGGCTTGGATAGATAGGAAGAAATTATAGGTTGGTTTTATCTTTATTGGGAATTGAGCCATAGTAATATTTTTTTTAATCGTGGTGTCTTGGTTAGCTTATGCTCATCTCAATTAATTTTATCAGCTATGTCCCATTGGTATGGGGAATTTTATTCATTAAGACTTGGATAGATGGGAAGAAATTATGTGATATTTTTATCTGTGTTGGGAATTGAGCGTCAGTGCTCTATGTTTTAGTGATTTTATTTTTTATAATCGTGGTGTGTTGGTTAGCTTATGCTTATCTCAATTAATTTTATTAGCTATGTCCCATTGGTGTGGGAATTTTATTCATCAAGGCTTGGAGAAATAGATAGGAAGAAATTACGTGGTGTTTCTATTTGTGTTGGGAATTGAACCTTAGCACTCTATGTTTTCGTGATTTTGTTTATTTATAGTCGTGGTGTATAGTTTCATATCTAGTATTTTCTGCTTTTGGGGATGATTGTTTTGAGTTGAGGGTCTTTCGGAAACCACCTTTGTATCTCTATGAGGTAGTGATAAGGTCTGCGTACATTTTGCCCAGACCCCACTTGTGGGATTCCACTAGGTATGTTTTTGTTGTTATAAAGTCATGGTGTATGAGTTAGCTTATGCTTATATCGATTAATTTCATGGGCACTTGCAATCTTCCATTGGTATCGTTAACTCTATCTACCAAGGATTGAACATATAGGAATAAATTATTTACTGTAATGTTTTGTCTTTGCCGGAAATTGAACCTTGAGTTCTCTATGTTTTAGTGATTTTATTTCTTATATTCATGGTGTTTAGGTTAGCTTATGCTTATATTGATTAGTTTCATGGGCACTTGCAATCTCCCATTAGTACCGTTAACTCTGTTGTCCAAGGCTGAGACAAATAGGAAGAAATCATCTTGTATATTTGTCTCAGCTGGTATATTTAGTTATTTTCTTTCCATGCAAAAGATGTTGTGAAATACTCCTCCCTTCCATTTTATGCAGAACTGTTGCTATTCGGGGAGTCAAATAGTTTTTTCTTGATAATAAGTTTTCTCAAATGTTTTAAAAAATATTTTGAATCATTACATTTCTTGGACTTGTAATACATTTCGTGTTATTTTCAAATATGTAAATTTTATTTTAATGTGTTTGAAAATTCTATACCAGAATTAAGTGTTTTGGCCATCATACTCTGAACTTTCACATAAGTTAGGACACAGGGAGTAGTGTTTATATAATTTTGGAGATTTTGGATGAATGTGGAGAAGTTTGCTCTCAGGCTTCTTTGTCGTTTTCACTTGTGTTTTATAGCTCTTCTCATTTCTTGAATTGTCTTAATGTCGAAATGCTTTTGACTTTCGATTATGCTCTATAATTTTTTTTTGTGTGTTTATGACTTGTTTGTGGTTGGGGTATAAAGAAGCATTGGTAAAGTTTTTGTCTTTGTGAGTTGTTTCCCTTGTGCGTTTTGAATTTTCTCAGGCATGAATTTTGTTTATTCCTTCGTACATTTGTTTTTTCACATGTTTCTTAATGATGATGCTCGTGCGAGCTCTAGCGCACCTCAACTTAACCACCAAGTAGTTCCTCCCACTAGCACAAAGCATAACTACCAAGTAACTCTACCGATCCATCAAAGCCTTTTAGTCAGATGGGAAGGCATATTCAATTGTTTTTCTTTTGTGTCTCAGCTGGGATTTGTTATTGTACTTGTGTTCTTATGGTAGGAAATGTGATCTTCGTGGGTCATGAAATTTTTACCTACATGTTTGTATATTTGCACGATTTAAGAATAAGCGTCTAAGTAGTAGTGAACTTAAAATAGATGAAACTTGATAATATTTTCAAATATAAGGAAAAAGGAAGTGTGCTAGATCTTTTTGACTTGTAGAGATACATCCGAACCACCTTTGCCCAGAAAGCACATTGTATATACAAGGCAATTTTTTCTTTACTATATATACTCTCGGTGAAAATCCTGTTTCCATCACGGGAGATACATGAGTGTGTGAAGATTCTGTGGTCATTTACTATTTCAGGAAGAGGATTTGATAATTTCTAGTTTTTGGTCGTATTAAATCTAAGCCCTCGATTGCTATTTGCTGAAAGTTAGTCATTATTGGATTAAATGTTGTTTGCAAGGTAGTTTACCTTGTAGATTTATATTGATGCTTACGAGTATTCAACCTCATCTTTATTTAAGACATAAAACAGCTATAATATTTTCAATCTTCATACTTATGTAAGAGAATTATTCTTCTGAAACATTCCACTCTTTTCATAGTTGGAATGGGAAGACCTCCAGAGGTCAGCAACCAGAAGAATGGAACGAGAACAAGGACGCAAAGATGTTACAGAGGACATGTCAGAAGACTTATCTGAAGGGGAAAAGGGTGACGTTTTAGGGGAGGCACTACCACTTGACAGCCCGAGGAAAAAGTTTCAGAGGAACTTTTCCAATTTGGAAGTGTGGTCAGATAATAACAAGGAAAAGAAGCTTTATATCATCCTAATTAGGTAATGCAAACTTGAGTAGATTTCAAATGTTTGTTTCCAGATTTGAATCGTCATATCGTAACTGAATGTTGTGCTTTTTAAATTTTTACTGTATAGTCCCGATTCAGGTTCTATTTCTACCATTGCTAGCATATGATTATTTTTTAAGCGATGAGCTTGCAATCTGAACTTCTGTTAAGGCTATAAATGTTTACCAATCTTCTTGACCAGTTTGCATGGATTGGTCCGAGGTGAAAATATGGAGCTTGGTCGTGATTCTGATACAGGCGGTCAGGTAAACTACATCACCTTCATGATATGGTAATAACTTCTGTCCAAATTGTCTTCTTTTCACTAAGAATAAGATCCTTACTGGAATCTATCCAATTTTCAGATTAAGTATGTTGTGGAGCTTGCTAAAGCACTTGCTAAAATGCCTGGTGTATATAGAGTTGATCTGTTCACTCGCCAAATTGCGTCATCCGAAGTGGACTGGAGCTATGGTGAGCCCACAGAGATGTTAAACACAGGTTCTGATGATGGTGACGACACTGATCTTGGAGAAAGCAGTGGAGCATATATCATAAGGATACCCTTTGGTCCTCGAGATAAGTACCTACGGAAAGAATTGTTATGGCCTTATATTCAGGAGTTTGTAGATGGAGCTCTTGCACACATTATTAATATGTCAAAAGCTTTGGGTGAACAAATAGGTGGAGGCCAACCTGTTTGGCCATATGTAATCCACGGTCATTATTCAGATGCAGGGGATAGTGCTGCTCTCCTTTCAGGCGCTTTAAATGTTCCAATGGTCCTAACAGGACATTCACTTGGTAGAAACAAGCTAGAACAGCTTATCAAGCAAGCGAGGCAATCGAAAGAGGATATTAATTCCACATACAGGATCATGAGGAGGATTGAAGGAGAGGAGCTCTCACTGGATGCTGCAGAACTCGTTATCACAAGCACCAAACAAGAGATTGATGAACAATGGGGACTATATGATGGATTTGATGTAAAACTTGAGAAAGTTTTAAGAGCTCGTGCCAGACGAGGAGTCAATTGCCATGGTCGCTACATGCCAAGGATGGCGGTAAGAATACCGTTTCATGAAATATTTATGGATTGAAGTTCTTTTTATTTTCTAAAATTTTATGCAAAGTCAAAACCATACAAACAAGTTGGAACGGAGGGAGTACTATATTTAAGTTTGTATTTAGGGCTTCTGAGAGTCTTTTGGTTACCCAAATTTGTAGGTTATTCCTCCTGGAATGGACTTCAGTAATGTTGTGGATCAGGAGGACACGGCAGATGCTGATGGGGACCTTGCAGCACTCACTAATGCTGATGGACAATCTCCTAAAGCACTGCCCGCCATATGGGCTGAGGTGGGTAGCAATATTTAACAAATGTCGCGGTGCTTGCATACGAGTAATAATTGTCTGCTCAAATATGTACCTTTTTGCAGATCATGCGTTTTCTAACAAATCCACATAAGCCAATGATTTTGGCATTGTCCAGACCAGACCCGAAGAAGAATATAACCACTCTCGTGAAGGCCTTTGGAGAATGTCGCCCGCTGAGGGAGCTCGCTAATCTGGTAAATTGGTTTGATACACTTGCTAAACTTGCTGAGAATGAATCGTATTGTCAAATACTAATCCCGAATACGGATGCAGACACTTATAATGGGAAATAGAGATGATATAGATGAGATGTCCGCGGGAAATGCTAGTGTTCTTACAACTGTGCTGAAGTTAGTTGATAAGTATGACCTGTATGGCCAAGTTGCATTCCCAAAGCATCACAAGCAAAGTGACGTTCCAGAGATATACCGTCTCGCTGGCAAAACAAAGGTTCTTTAATTCCTTTGATCCTTGCAAGTTGTGTAATATTTTCCTTTATGATGATGGTTCTCATGTATAGAAACTTCACAGGGAGTCTTCATAAATCCTGCTTTCATTGAACCTTTTGGACTGACTCTAATTGAGGTTTGTTCTGAATTTCATCCACTTCCGACACTGTCCTTCAAGTTTCTGTTATTGTTATGTCCTAAATTTGATCTTGTTGTATCTGTTCACTTCTTTAGGCTTCTGCACATGGACTTCCTATGGTGGCTACTAAGAATGGTGGTCCAGTTGATATTCATCGGGTAAAATGACCTGCATTCATAGACTGTACACTCATTATACACGATCACACACCGTCTATTTTTAGTTTAATCAGTTTGGTGAACGACTATTTAGGTTAATTCTCCTTCTTTCTTTATTAGGCACTTAACAATGGATTGCTTGTGGACCCTCATGATCAGCAAGCAATTGCTGATGCACTACTTAAATTAGTATCAGAAAAGAACTTGTGGCACGAGTGTAGGAAGAATGGTTGGAAGAACATACACCTCTTCTCGTGGCCTGAACATTGTCGAACATACTTAACTAGAATTGCTGCATGTCGAATGAGACACCCGCAATGGAAAACTGACAATCCATCCGATGAACTGGCTGCAGAAGAGTTGTCCCTGAATGATTCACTCAAAGACGTGCAAGATATGTCCTTGCGACTATCTGTTGATGGAGAAAAGACATCATTAAACGAATCATTTGATGCATCTGCAACTGCTGATGCAGTACAAGACCAAGTTAATCGGGTTTTAAACAGAATGAAGAAACCGGAGACAAGTAAACAGGAGTCTGAGGGTGATAAAAAGGACAATGTTCCTAGCAAATATCCCATGTTACGGAGGAGACGTAAATTAATTGTAATTGCTTTAGATTGCTATGACACCAATGGAGCTCCTCAAAAGAAAATGATTCAGATTATCCAGGAGATTCTTAAGACCATTAAGTCAGATTCACAGATCGCAAGAGTATCAGGATTTGCCATCTCAACAGCAATGCCAATGTCCGAATTGACAGCATTTCTAAAATCCGGGAACATAAAGTTAGCCGAGTTTGATGCCTTAATCTGTAGCAGTGGGAGTGAAGTATTTTATCCAGGAACTTCCTCCGAAGAACATGGAAAGCTTTATCCTGATCCTGACTATTCATCACATATTGAATACCGATGGGGTGGTGATGGTTTAAGGAAAACAATTTGGAAATTAATGAATACTCAAGAAGGTAAAGAGGAAAAATCTGTAACTTGTGCTATTGAGGAAGATGTGAAATCAAGCAATTCCCATTGCATTTCCTACTTAATCAAGGATCGCAGTAAGGTGGATATTTTTTTCCTGAATCGAGAAATTCAACATTATATCTAAGAGTTTAATGTATTCCAAGTAACATATATATGTTTTATCTTTTATCAGGCAAAGAAGGTAGATGATATGAGACAGAAGCTTAGGATGAGGGGTCTTCGCTGCCATTTGATGTACTGCAGGAATTCAACAAGAATGCAAGTTGTTCCTCTGCTTGCATCTCGGTCACAAGCACTCAGGTACTGTCTTCCAGATTGATGAGCTAATAGTCAACCTGGAAATTATTTCACATTTCGTTGTAATGTGCTTCGTCTGGATTTATAACCTCAGTGATTTGTTTGGCAATGTTCTCACGTATGCTAATGCGAATCCTAAGTTGTTCACGAGAAACTTCCACCTTTTATTGATGGAGGCCAGCTTGGTATTAAAGGCCTAAGTCAGTAGTAAAAGCATGTTAATAAATTGGAGTGGGATGCCTTGTTTCTTACTCACCCGAGTTTGATCTCTGGTTGGTAACGAGTAGTCTGTCCATCTCATTTGATATCATTGCAGGTCAATCTTCTACTAAAGGTGTTAGCTGCATATTTTTCAGTTTTTACATTCACATAAAGTTCGGATGTCAAAGCATTGTAAAGAGAGAAGAACTTCACTTGTTAAGGAAAAGAAAACGATGGGGTGGCTTTAGTGGCTTATTCACTTGAGCGTTTGTTTTCACTGTCTGTAAAAAAGAACAGTTCTAGTTTGATGGAGTTTCTAAGCAAAGACATGCAATTTTTTCTGGATCCTATTGTTCATCACTAACAAAGGGAGATAAGTTAAGAAGACGGTAGCTTTAATTGTACAGTAATCCATGAGTTGAAGCACTATAGTCTATAGATGCCCAAAAACAGTAAGAAGTTACCCTTTTTGTTCCAGTTACATAACAAGCAACTCTGGTATTTAAGGCATGTAAAATGTTGTCGGTGACAAATCTTATTTCATCTTGAAAACGTCCATTTTACAAGTATTTAGTTATGAATATAGCTTTAAACAGGTAAGTATAATACAACAAAAGATCCGTGCTACATGGGAAACTGGCCATTATTTGACTGGATGAAGTGTTCTTTAGCTAAACAATTCGTCATTACACATAGGAAGATTTTGTTGTAGTGTCAGCATCTTTGAGTACTTCCTTTGCTTATAGCTAGCATGCTTTTGATACTATCAGTGTGCTCTGTCATTTTTGCAGGTATCTTTTTGTACGATGGAGATTGAATGTTGCAAACATGTGTGTCATCCTCGGTGAAACTGGAGACACAGATTATGAAGAACTTATATCTGGAACGCACAAAACACTGATCTTGAAAGGTGCTGTTGAGGGAGGTTCAGAAAATCTGCTAAGAACATCAGGGAGCTACCTAAGAGAAGACGTCGTTCCACCAGAGAGTCCCCTGATCATCTATGCCGAAGAGAACGAAACAGTAGAAGAGTTTACCAATGCATTGAGGAAAGTGACTAGATGAGGCACATAAAAATGGTATACTTATACTATTCCTTACAGAAGGAACTATAGCATACTATATACAACTTCTTCTTTTTTCCCCTTTTCTCTTCCATTTTTGGAACTTTAATGTTTTTGGCAAGTGTAAGGAATGCAATAATGTGCATCTCAAGCATTTCTTGATTACCAATACCATTCTCTTATATGTTATCTCAATAACGACAAATTCATGATTTAAATAAAGTGTTCAAGCTTTAAAGTTCTCCATACTGAACATATTGTACTTGGAAATTACGAGTTCAGAACGTAATATGTTATTGAATAGGCTTTTACTGTATATTTACCTTTAATATCGAAAATGTTGGATTCAATTGAAATTGTATAGTAGTACTTATGTCACTATTCAATTGAAATCGTATAGTTACAAATGTGAGTCAATTTTGTTATAATTTGAGTGTTGTAGCGGCGAAACTAGTATGAGCTGTATCAGTTTAAAATAATTTAGTTATAATTTTGGTTTAAATTTGATATATTTGTCATTTGGTTTTCAAAATTTAGAGGGGCAACATAATTTGTTATGAGTTATGATGAATTCAAACAAATTCTTCTTGTCCTCGTGATATGAGACCTAACATTACTTTTTATTGACATATCTCAAAAAGCATATTCCTTGTAATATTTTTTATCGAAAATTATGAGATAATAAATTGAAAATAATGTCATCTATTCACACGTATAAATTAATTCACTCATGCTAAAATAAACAAGATTTCTCCAAAATTTTAATTTTGTGGGGGGTTAAATTATGCTAAATGAAATAATAAAAATAATTAAAATTTGAGATTATGACAAAAAGATGAATTTTCAAATATTATAGTAATATTATATATAGTTTGATAAAGCAACTGAATAGTATAACTGTTATTTGTTGTACATGTAATTGTATGTCGTAGGATGCCTAGTGGATTAGTCGAGATAGTTATAAATTAGGGACGGCTCACTAAAATAGGCAGTCTAAAGTCAAAATTTAACAAACTTACGTTGATTTATTTTTTAAATACTTTATCTTCATAAATTTCTAAAAAATATTCTACTTGATTATAATTTAATAATTATTTTTTTAAAATTGATTTTATAACATTTCTCACAATATTTTATAATATAAAATAAACATGTATAAATTATTATACGTTATGTAACAACATAAATATTTAGATCATTCTTAGTGATTATATTTTTAAATATTTTTTCAATAAAATTAACTGTTATATAAACAGTCAAAATTATTCAAAAAGTATTTAAAAATAAAATTAACACTTTACTTTATTGTATATATCAATTATCCTATAAAAACAAATATATCATTCTACTTAAGTAAGATTTCATAATATTTGTAGTTACAAAAACTAATATTATAGTATATATACTTCCTTAGTCTTATTCGACGTGATAACTTTTTTTTTAATCCGTTCAAAAAAAAATTATCTTATGATAATTAAAAATAACTAATAATTATTTTAGAAAATAAATTTTATTTTTAAAAAATTGTGTCAAACTAAAATATGTCATCGAAATTTGA
>JAOTQJ010000111.1:25985855-26016515 GCA_025642045.1 Solanum sejunctum | reverse complement strand
ATATGACCTCAAGCCATTTTTGCAACTCTTTAATCATTATACTAAACATTTACTTTGTGTCAAGAGGTGTCCATACTTGTATAAATATTTATTAAATCAAATTTTAATCTATATAGAAAACGTAATTTTTCAATGAAGGGTATCGTTTGACACCTCTCGACTAAAGATGACTCCGCCCCTAGTTTGCGTACATTTTGTACTTTTTAAGTGTAATTTACACTAAACATGTTATTATTATTATTGTTGTATCTTCAAATATATATTCAGTTTTGAAATTTGATTAAATTTTGAAAATCTGATCTTTAAATATTTTCAAATTTCCAAGCTAATTTTTGAAAGAGCATATTTACTCCAAAAAAACTTGTCTTTTTTCAAATAAAATGCATGGCCAAATACAACTTTGAATTTTAAAAAAATTAAAATTCAAAAATTAAATTTTCAAAATGTTAAGTGAGGGCAACAAGATTGTTCTCGAGTCCAGACTATTGACCCAAAAGGACCATAATTGTTGATCATTTGTCTTTCCTAAGATATTTAGCGCAAGAAACAAATTAGTTATGATCTTTGGTCTCTTTCAATTGTTACTCCATGTCTCATAAATTTTTCTTAATTTGTATTAAGAAAATGACATATTTTACTTCTAATTTTTTTTTTTATCTTACCATATTCATCCTCACTTGTTTGTTCAAACTTTTCAAAAGAGGTATGTGTCAGATATTTGAAAAGTAATATATTTTCGAAAAATCTGACACAAATGCGACATTAAATGTGAAGAGTCTGTGCAACTTAGACCAAACACTCAATCATCAAAATAGAAAGTCATGTGTAACTCTTATTAACCTCATTTTCACTAGAAAATACAAGTAATTACACACTATTTTTCTCTCACATGATGACTTATACCTTGCTTGTTCGATCAAACTTTTAAAAGACAGAAGTGCTTTGTTTTTAATAAATATAATATATTTGATCAAGCTTTTGCCAAAAATATAAATCTTTTGAATAGTATTCCCCCGTCACTTTTACCTGTCACTATTTCATTTATTGAGGTCAAAACTATATGAACTTTGACCAACATTTTAAAATTATATTAATATGATAAAAATTGCACCTTATAACATTTTTCAAATAGTTTTCAACCATCTAAATTTTAGATTTCAAATATTAAATTTAGCTATTTCAGTTTAGCTTTAACGAACGAGGGGTAAATATAGCTCGGAAGTTGGATGTCAAGGGCAAACGTATCAAAAAACGCATGACAAAAGAGTAAATATAACCTTATTTTAGAGAGCATTGAGGGCAAATCTAACTCTTTTCTGTTAACTAAATATGTGTTAGCTGTTGGCTATCTAGTATACAGATTTTGCTTGAATAAATGATATACTTGAGAAAATAAATAAACATCTTTGTATACATAATTGAGGTCATTTGTAGAATGAGACTTACAGTAGACACAGAAGCAGCTAGCTGAAATCAAAGGTGCCTGGTGGCAAAACAGCAATCCAGCTCCAGGTTCTCCAACAAATGTAAGATCAATATGTAGTATGAATTCTCAAATGCAGCACTTTGAAAACGACGTACTGCTCAGTGGGTACCATATTCTATCGTCTGCGAACACTTCCGTCCAGATGATTAATTTCTTCTATGATTGTATGAAGTAATGGAGAATCTAGTATAGCATCATTATGTACATTTCATGAAGTGTCATGACTTGGATATTAGGAGAGCTAACTGAAGTTTACCAAGTTGATAGAGCCTGAATGGATTTTTGTATACTGTCACTACTCCAGTGTTATTGGGCGATAAGACAACATGGGCAATGCTAAAAGATTCACCTTTCTCAATTGCAAACTGCCATTCCCTTGAGGTGATATGGAACCAATTTTTTGTTGCTGATCTAGTTGACTTTATTTCTATATATTCATCATCTCCCACAACAAGGTCATAGGGAAGTCCCGTTTCGTTGGTTTCATTGACCCATTTCACAAAAGGCTCACCGAATTTCTCTGAGAAGTACTTGAAAGCAAAATATTCTCCAAGTCTGCCAGTTTCCTTTATAACACCACTTTTGCCATTTGCGCCGCCTGTATACAGTTGATCTCTTTCTGTCACATCAGAAGAGCTATTACTCAGGACATGTTGTTCAGTCATGGCATGAGGAGAATTGAATGATTCTGTCATTATACCAGGTCCATGATCAACATCTTGTAAACCTAGTAAAACTGCACCTGATTCTGGATTGTTGTCCATGTTCTCCACACAAGTCATCTCAGTTGGACCCAGCACACATGTTTTCATTATACTTTCTTCCTCGGTCTTCTTTTCACCACTGGCTGTGATGCACACACTAGATTGATGAAAAACAGGAGCAGTTTTCCAGTCAGTAGGTGGCCAGCTTGAGCTGATTCCTGGTCTCTGCTTGATTTCCAGTGTGTTTTTCTCATCATTTGTTGCGGAAGAACTCATCATCCCTGTCTCACTATCTCTTGACAATGAAACATTTGCTAGAGACCAAACAGATTCACCTGCAGGAAGCTTGGGCATTTTCTGGCTATTCAAAATGAAAAACTCAGTTTGCTGCTCATTGGAACCTGATTGGGCCATAGTTGTGATCATATGAAGAAAGTTCGCCAAATGCAAGTGGGGAATTCCAGAAGATAACAAACGAGAAATCTCCATGAATATTGAGTGAGAATCTGATTCTTGAGTGGCATACAAGATGTTTCCCTGTCACAGAAGTGAAAAAAAAATAAATTAGCTAATACATTGTTTTATGTTTTTACGAGGAATAAGATTTCACAAGTAAAAATTTGGGCAGTTATAAGTAGACATACTCTAGGTACATGTCATATACATTCGAAATAATGTTAGATCTCCATGAAATAGACTGTAAAAAAGAGAACGAAAAAGAACAGATCTACCAGGCATGTTTTATAAATTTAAGAAATATTCAGATAAAAAAGCCCAGAATTGAACGGAAGAACAAGTAAAAAAACATAAAGTACTCGTAACTCAACAATTGTATATCACTATACAGAAGTGTTAAGTCTTGGTCTACAGAGGAAGTGGTCTTATATTTAATATATTTCAACCAGTCCATTTGATTATTAATCCCTTTTTCCATAAACAGTTAATGAAAATTCAAATAAAATACAGCTTTTCCAGAAACATCTCATGTGTGTAAGTATGTAATATTATAACGGATATAATCCATAGATGCCTGTTGTGATTACAATACCTCTAGCAGGCAACTGCACTCGAACTGTTTCCTCGATACTATGTGGGAACTTCTTATAACATTCCTGTAAAACAACTTTTCTACGACAACAATCTGTAGACATCTCAGGTTCTGAAATCCAGACTGTCTGAGCTGCAAATACTTGTCTGGATGAACGTTATATATATAGCGTTGAGCATATGGAAGAACCCAGTTAATCATTGAAGCTACCAATCTAGAGTCTGTTGGACCATCATATATAGCTTCACGTGTCACAACCTGCAAAAATAGAACAGTAAAATGTCTTAAATTGATCTGCAAGTCATTTTGTTCCAAGTCTGTCACAATATTAGGGTCTTAAATCTGACTAGGCACGAGCGCTAACGTGAAGTGAAGTTTTTTTTTTGAACAGGCAGGTAATGAATATTGATAGAAAGAAAAGAAAGATCTGACAAAGATCCCTCCTATATAAACAATAAAAAGTCCTGATAAACAAATGGAGAGAATGTTAACCTTTTGAAAAAATCAACTTTCTTATAGGATATTAAGTAAAGAATTGTTTTAAAGTGGACATCATCTAGAATAATCCAAAATAGTATTAGCACAGTCAATGTGGGACAAAAGAAATAACCATCAATACACAAAAGAGTATTGTAGCATACCCAATGTGGGATGGAGGATAATTCAGATTCCGTATGAGCAAAGATAACTGTGTTGATTATTTTGATGGATCTTAGTTTGATTAAAGAAGACACTGATTTTTTAAATACTCTGTAAGTCCTAAAATTAATTTTGCTTTAATTTTTCCATCGTGTGCTAGATTACTTCTGATATCACATCGACTTCAATAAAATCATCTTCTCTGGAAAGAAAAAAGAATAGATATGGTTAATCTGTTGGTCTGACAGGGGTTTACTGAAACTTGTTCATTTTAATTTATCAACCACATGCTATATAGCTTCTGAAATCACACCAATTTCCAGTACTCTCCATGAATATACAAATAATGCACTCCATTGGTGAATTGATGTCAAATACATTGGAAGGACCCAAAATAGAAAAACCATCACATTACATTGAAACAGAGGGAGTAGCAACCATGCCAAGCTAGCTGGGAGAGAGTACATAAGAAGCGTAAACCACACACGACTAACACTAAAGCAGCCTGACTCATAGATATAGGAGAGCCTAGTCGGCATATGCACATGGACACAAGAGAAAAGGGAGGGCGCTGTAATTTGGCTTACCTTTGATAGAGAAGGAATATTCAATTTGTCCATCAACATTGGAAATTTTGTTCGGAGAATCTCCTTTTCCTCATCATTGAGTTGTCCAAAGTAGAGAAACTTAATATTGTCAAAATACTGGAATTCCTTCCTCAACTTATCATCATCACACCAACAGATGACCCCAAACAATGGGTGCAGAGATACCCATTTATCTTCTGCAGTTGGAAGCACCAGATAATCCTTTGTCAAAAGACCTTCCTTCAAGAAATTAATATCTTCAGATCTCAAAGTTCCTAAATCTAGCTCGTCAATCCACTTGAGAAATATATGGAATACCTAAAAAGAACCAAGCATCTCTTAAGCTAAATATTCATCCGAATATTGTTTCATTAGAGCATCAAACTCATTCGTCAACTAGTACAATCTCTGTTGCTTGGACACTTCAGATCCTCCAATAGGCACTACTTTTGGAAGATCTGACATGCACCTGTCAACATTTTTGAAGCGTCCGAGCAACATAGATTACAATAGAAGTATTTTAACCTAAAGATCGCTTACATTCTTAGCTCCTTGTGAAGGTAAAACAGCAGCTGACAACTGCAGTAAGATTTGAAGGTATCCATGAAAATGAGGGAGCTCATCCACTCCACATTCTTTCACAAAGAAGTCATGAAGGGTTGGATAGACACTACCTAACATTTTGGTGAAGGGGTGCTGAACTGAATGCGGGTCAAACTCTGGGCAGATCCTCTTCACTAGGTCGACCGAACCAGTTGAATCATGCCAAAAGACTTCTTTAGATGACAAAAACATACCAGGTACAACAGCTTCATGTGAAGCAACCAGCTTACAAGGGACAAATATAAAAGGTTCATTACAAAACTCCTCCACAAGTTTCCTTTCTGAAGAATTCATCCCACTCCAGATGAAAGTGTAGAACTTTGACATTTGTGACAAACTGAAAAAATAGCAACCAATGAGCACGTAAAACTTCAGAATGATGTGATAGAGGAGCTAGACAACAAAAGAAGCCCAACACACATAAAAAAGTTCTGCTTTTTATCCAAGGGGACATGTTAAAGGCTAGACAGTACCTGACAATCAGCAATCTTGGATCTTTTTGTCTCAATTAATATCTAAAAGAATCCACACTCCATTTTTAATGAACTCACGGAACTAACTACTAAAACCAGTCAATGATGGAGCAAGGCATAAACATGACTCTAGCAAAGCAACCATTGTAATGCCTTTGGTGGTTGATGTCCTAAACAAAAGATCATGTTTTTGATCAAGTAAACAAATCTTCATTAACGACACCTAAACAAAGGTAAGGGAACATTTGCACACATCCTATCCTCCCTGGACCCTATTTGTGGAATTATAACAGGTATATTGTTGTTGTTTTTGTTTAGTCCTAAACAAAAGATATTATACAATATGAACATCGACAAACATTTAAAGACCAGCTCCAACTTCAGTATATAATTACATGAGATCAATTGATGCAACATGGTCTGTTATAGCTTTAACTAATTCCTAATACTATCCATGAGAAAAGAAATGGTGAAACCAATAAACCATATTTTTTCTTCAGACAAATGAGAAAAAATTAAGCATCTAGCAGGTTTCACACATGTTGCAGAAGGAAGATTAATTACCTAGCACTCAAAGGCACTTTAGATCTCCAAACTTTAAGAATTGCTAAAGAGTCATCAACTGTAACTTGTGTTTTCAACCCAAGAGCTGTTAACAACTTTTCGCTTCTCACCTGTTTCACAACAGAAGCATTAGCTCTTAAACAAGAGCTATTAAGGAACTCCACTAATTCAAGCTAAAACGTGTCAACTAAAAATAGTTTCTGCTACTTCCCTATACCAGAAGCTAAATAATATAATGAAGCTACCACCACAAATTCATGGAAAATAAATAAAAATCATAAAAATGGTTACAAATGCTGATCGAAAGAAGAAGAATGAACCAACAAAGAAGAAAAGGGTCTTTTCAACAAGCATACAACAACAACAACAACATACCCAGTGAAATCCCACAAGTGGGGTCTGGGGAGGGTAAGATGTACGCAGACCTTACCACTACCTCATAGAGATAGAGATGTTGTTTCTGGAAGACCCTCAACTCAATTATATCAACCCCAAAAGCAAAAAATACTAGGTACAAAAACGACTACAGTGGAAAGCAATTGGAAACTCATAAATACAATACAAGTAGCAAAATAAGTGACAGCCAGTAACAACACAATATATAATGACACGACTTATCCTAGAATCCTACTATATCACAAAGGCAGGACAACATCCTACCCCTACTAGCCTACTAGTCATCTACCTAATACGTGACCTCCATTCCTTTCTACCTAAGGTCATGTCCTCGGTGATATGAAACTACGACATATCCTGTCTAATCACCTCCCTCCAATACTTATTCGGTCTAACTCCTTTTCAACAAGCATATGCCGACTTATTCAAGAACAAGACTCAACATAAATTAACCATCAAGCAGAATAAATTCTAGCTTGTCCTGGAAGTCAAATCAACCTGCACTGGCTTCTAAATTTACAGTGCTTGGGACAATTAAAACCATAAGAGAAGGCAGACATAGTGAAAACTCCTCAGCCAAACTAACAGAACTATAGATTAGGTTTGAGCTGACCACTTAATCAATTCCCTGCCAGAACACCCAAGAGTCAATAACTGTGCTTTAGACTATCTTAACATCTGCAAAAATATGCACGAAGTCAAAACTTTTTTCGTTCTCTTTTCGGATCTTTCCCTGTTAGGGGAAGGGGTGGGGGTTACACCAACAAACCACGAGGGTTATTTGTTAAATATCTCTATATTTAAATCCATTAAGATCAGACAAACCTTCGGAATGGCATAAGGAGCATTGTCACCGAAAAGTGAGCGCACAGCCTCACAATCATGAAATAGCTCCCTCGGACAATGAAGCTCATTATCCATACTCGATGCTAGCCATTGAACATCACGGAGGATTCTGGTGAGTGCAGAATCAAATGATTTTCTTTCTCCAGAGGAAGTGAAATAGAAGCCAGTAACCTTATCACTAAAATTATTATCCCACAAAATATCAAGCACCTCCAAGAGGTACTCGCTTTTTTCCTTGTCACGCATAGCAGATAATCGTGACAGCAAATCAGCAAACTCTTCCGACACCCAATCTTTTGCAATTGATCCTCCAGAAATCACATCTTTATCCCATAGTGCATTCATGTGAGAAGAGCATACATCTGAAATACTTTTCTCAACCTGAAGAACTCGTACGAAATCCGTTATCCCAATTTCCTGGAAAAACTTTCTCCACTTCAACACAGCTTCAGATAACGATTTGTTGATTGGATGCTTTAAATAAATATCCTCAATCTCATGCCACTCAAAATCTAACGCATGGAGTAATTTACTCATATCAATGGGATTTTCGAATTCTTTGCCGAAATGGATAGGAAACTCAGCTGGACATTTGCAACCATGATTTGTTAATATAAAAGCATTGTCATGCACTTCTCTGATAATTTGGTCTCTCTCAGATCGACAGTCAGGGCAACTTGACTGTAAGTGGAACATCAAGAAGGCAAGATACTCTGCCATTGTTTCTCTATGTCCTAGTCCATTTTGATCTCTGCAGAGAAATGGTAGAATGTGTGTTTTTATGATTTCATGTGCCGATAATCGTTGGATACCAACTCTGTACAGCATCCTGGTAACATTATCAACTATTGATGATTCAGAGCATGATGTGCCAAGAGTAGCAGCCGCAGAAAGTAGTGCAGGACTCACAGTTCGAAGAGTAGAATACAACATTGAGAAAGTTTCTAGGGCATATTCGTCATTAGTTGCAGTTCCCATTGAATCAATATGCAACCAAATTGTACCATCATTCAGTGATCCATGATTACCATCTGAAAGGGGAATAAATGGAATATTCTTAAGGTCCTTCATGAGATGTGATTCAATACCAAAATCTGCTGAGTCATTCCCATTAGGCAATGTTGTATAAACGGCGCTTAGCCACAGACATAACCATTCCAAACCCATTGATTTCAGACCATCGTCTGAAGAGCATAAAGAAGTTATAACCTGAAGTAGAACTTTGAGTCCATATTCCTCAATTCCTAGAGCTCTGGCTAATAAATCTGGTAGAACTATATCTTTATGCAAGAAACCAATACCAAGATGCTTGCGAAGCAAGCTATCAGGTAAAAGGTTACGAGCCTCTTGGGTCCAATTTCTCAAGACTTTGCATGGAGGAACCCATTCATTTTCCATACCTTCAATTATCAAGCAGTTTGATGTGCGTAATCTAGAAAGAATCATCTGAGGAAGACTTGAAAAGAAACCATGAACTTCCCCTACAAGGGGAACAAAGCTCATATAAGCTGAAACAGCTTTTGCTGGATTATCCTTAAAACAGGGCAGGTCACAAAATGACCTCGCCGCACTAACAAATAAGCTAGGGAACTCTGACAACAACCACTGGTTCCAAGGACTATCCCCATCAACTTCTTCCCTGGACGAAGGGAGCACAAAATCACCCTGAAGTATAAACTTCAGACCGTACTTTCTCAAAGGAAGGAATGCAAAAACAGGTTGTTGGTCCAGGTACGGATTGTAGCTTCCATCAAGTGTATCCTGCAAAGTAAATGCTATGGAAATTTCTGTTGTTGGGGTATCAGGACGAATAGGGCCAGACTGTAATTTCTGGGATACTACAAGACAAGTCAATTTCTCCTCTCCAAAAGAAATCTTAATAATACCATTTCCCACAACTTCTTTCCTCATAACAACAATAGAATCGCTAACCATATTTCGAAATTTGATACAGTGAAGTCGATGAAGAAAAAGTAATAAAGATGGATGAAGATCAGCAAACATTGACATAATGTTCTCTTCGCCGGACCTTTCCGAGAGGCTTGATTTGAAGGGAAGTACTATGCATGTATTCCAATAATTGCAATCAGAATCTGAAGAGGCCAATCTGGTATAGAAGTCAATGTCACAAGGAGGAACAACAGTTGGCAAAACAAAACCTATCTGGCCATTAGTTATATCAAACTTAATATGGAAGCCATTGGAATGAATTTCTGGGGCATCAGTGACCTGTAAAAGCAACACCGAAAGAAAAGTTAGCTAAAGAAAGATACTGAAAATTAAGGGGCATGCAGGACAATGATGACCAGTGGACTTGAGTTCAGACCCTTCACAGGACCTGAAGAGAGTCTTGGTAAGTGAAAAATACCACAAGGTTGAAATCCATTAAGAATTGATAATATAATACACCATAAAATACTACACCAACGACACTATTGGTTCTGCTATTTGGAAAGCAATAATAGTAACAAAAAGTACATACAAAAGAACCAGCAGCCTAATAATTCTTCTAACTTGTGAGCACTTTGAACAGCATAACAATATACGTCTCTTCTTCTTCTTCTTCTTCTCCTTTTTTCTTTTGAGAAAGTAATAACAGTAGTATATCAAATAACTGCACCAGAAATAATGCAGTCAAAACTTAATTAAAATGTGGACTATAGAAAGATATCGTATTCCTAGTCTCATAAGGATCCTATAATACCTGCAAAAGACTCGAGATACCAACACAATCCTGGCAGAGAACTGAAGCGACAGACACAAAAGAGGACTCTACTGGGTACTAACTTCACTTTAGTTTGGTATGAAGAGAACATTGCGAATCATGCATTAGTAAGTTCCTTAGTTTTACATCTTAATATGTCAAGTTGGTGTAAAAGTTATTATAATTCTGATCAGCTAAATTTTCTGGATTTACTTGTGTTGCCCTTCTATGAAAGATTTGGTGTTCTTGTGCGGAGAATATGAAATAGACTCATGAATGCAAATGTTCTTTCTAGATGATTAAACAAGAGAACAGAAAAAGGTTCCTGAGCATATATTACAGCAGCTTGTACTGTTTCTAAAGCTAATACCACAATCTATGGATTCTTTTATACATGCACATGAGTTGTTTATGATTACATGTTCACTAGATCACCTCCATTTTTTTGAATAAGTAAAAGCAAAAAGAAGAATTTTTTTAGCAGTTTGGTGCGGAAAGGCAGTGGTGATTCTCTGATAGGAAGCTAACCCATTATTAGCAAATGCATATTCTAACTAATGTTTCTTCCTACGCTTGGATTATTAAGTGTCTCATTTTAAATTCAACTACAGTTGATAGCAGGAAAAAACTAGGAGGAGCAAGTAGTTCCTGTGATCTTCTCTCTCCTCTTCTAGCCAATAATATTGAGAAGTGATCCATCTCCAGGGAAAATATTAGAATGTGGTCAGACAGATGGTTGGAGAAAACTGCATGGAAAGAGCACTTCCCAAAATTGTACAATTCTGTTGCTAATAAAATTGTACACTTGCAGACTCCATAATTGATAGGTAGTGGAACTTACAGTTCAGATGGAATTTTTACGATTGAGACATTGAAATGAGAGAACTTTTTATTGAGAATTTGGAGAACGACTCCATGGATGGAACCGGTAAGAGGGACGGGAAGTTTCTGTTCAAACAAGTACCAAACTTTCACGGACAAGTGGTTAAACAAGAAGATCGTTGCGCATGGGAAATGATATTGAGAACTAAAACACCTTCTAAAGTGGCCTGTTCAAGTACCCAGAAAGTAAAGGGTATTGTCTAAGACCTCAGGGCTCTGTTCTAATAGTAAGAACGCAACTTATGATGGGTGGGTTAGGTGCATATCACACGTTCTAATACTACCACAGACAAAAGCCTGGTATTTAAGTGGAGGATAGCAGGCCAACTCCATTATCCAGCAATTTCGAACCACAAGCCACTTCCCCACAGGAATTTTAAAGAAAAAGCTACTGTCCAAATTCCAACCATCCATGTACTGTGTCGTGTTCTTCAGAGCTAGACAATAAACATGTTGGATTTGTGTGCTTGAATTACTAGTAATTGTTACCCTTGCTCAAAATTACAATAATAACAGTAGGTGCAGTTTTAGTGTTACATAGTCCTCCAGGCATTTTCATAGAGTCGCATAACCTAGGTGACTCACATTCTTCCAAATTCAGTTAAAAGCTCATACAATTTATACAAGATACTCAATAAAATTTTGGAGACATGTTTGTGTATATTACCCGAAATACAGATTTGAAACCGATGCCCTTCTTCCCAATATATCCAGTATTACATCCCTTCTTAGTAGAGTTGCCAACATCACAGAGTGCTCTGATGTTATCAGAAGAAAAGCCACGTTCATTGTTTAGAACTATAATGCCTTTATCCTGAAGAATGAAAGTCAAAGTGGGTTCAACATCCTCGGGGTAGATATTATCATCTGCATTCTGAACCTGAATCAATGTACCATTGTAAAGAGAGCAATCAGTTACATCCTTTTGACAGAGGAACAAAGCACTCCACCTTATAAATTTCTTCAGCAGAAACAAAGTTTACAGTTCCTGTTAAAAGAAATTCCCGTGATAAAAAAACACATTAACCACAAATTCATATTCATTGCAATCTAAAGCAGTCTACTCTTCTATCTTTTTTTGAGAAAGAACTAAGAAGTCTACACATTCTGGGGAATTTGAGCTCTTTGGGAGAATTGACTCCAATCACCAACAAGCACCACTAAAATTTGCAGAAATATGTCTATTATAAATCATTCCTTCCATCTGATAAGAACCTTTTCCCAGATTCTACTGCACTAAGAGCGTCACACGGTAAAGGCACAGAATGTGGCCTTGAGTATCTTGGTTGATATTGGTAAGAAATATAGAGCAGCTAGAATCTTGGGCTACAAAGGTTGCATCATGTTCAGAGTTCCTCCATCTGCTAAAAGCCCTGTTATCTTTTTTAATACACCTTCAATTACATGCTAGAGGTATAGCATCCTTCATCAAAAAACATGCTAGAGGCGCAGAATGTCCTTGATTTCTCGACAACCTTCCTTACCACTTCGGCTATTGGCTGGGATTTATTAAGTACTTTTCAGCTATATGGACCATGTGTTGTTATTTAATAGGTACTCCTCCCTCAGTCCCAATTTATGTGGGGCATTATTTGACTAGGTAAGGAGTTCAAATAGAAAGAAAAAATTTTGAAACTTGTGGTCTAAAATAAGTGATAGACACTTGTGTAGCTATAAATCGCCTTATTATGTGTAAAATGAAAAGTTTGAAGTTGATTGTTACAGAGCTATTCTTTTGAAACAAACTATAAAAGAAAGGATGCCACATAAAATGAGATTGAGAGAATACATTACATCTCCTTCTGTGATAATGTCATAGTAGGTGCCACATCAGAATTGACTATATAGCGATCCATCTAATGTACGTTTGTATAATTTTTTATTTTTTTTGATGAAAACCAATTAGATGTTAGTTAATGTCCAATTTCTCATAAATTATTCCCAACTTCAATCTACTTCATCCTATGAGCCAACTCAATATAAATCCTTGTTTACAAATTCACATCAAATGTCCATCTTTTGCCACATCGAATGGTAACCTCAAACTAGAAGTAGCCAGATAAATGAATTGGGCACAACAAGGTAAATACAAAACAGATAAACCTATGTACTCTCTAATATAATACAAAGTTACCAAGTTCAAAAAAAAAGCAGATAAGACTATTAAAGCAAACAATGTGAATCCATAGAATATAAGTATACTAACCAGCTCTAGAATAAAATGTGAATCATGAGAATATAACTCCTGTGAAAGACAATGGAGTGCTCTCCCCAAGCGAGCATGTTGCTTAGTCAATATTGCATTTTCAACCAGTGGAAGATCAGGCTGCAGACCGAATTCTTCTTGCTGAATAGATTCAATAACTTTGGCAGCGGAACTCTCAAGCTCATATGGGTGCTGTTTCGCTCTATCAGCCGAATTATCAAGAGGAACATAAGATATAACACCTGCAGAGAAACTGGCACCTCGATTTTCATTTTTCTGCACTGGATCTTGGGAGAGGCTAATCTCGTTTGCAGACAAGGGATATTTGCTTAATGCTTCTTCCTTACAGGTTGAGTCTTTGCTGAAATCAAGCTCTGTCACTTTCAAGTATGATGATCCAGAAGACATTAACAAGTTAGTGGCAGGACAGGCACTCAATTTGTGTTTATCTTCAACCCACTCCACTATGCCCAGAGACATTCCTACTCGATGAAGCATAAGACGCTGCTCTATCCGTTCACATTCACCTATGATAGCTAAAGGAGCATCTTTAACAAAAGGTTGCACCCCTGCAAGCAAGATATCTGCAGCAAAATGCCAAAACTCAACAGGCAGATAGCCCAGACAGTCGAGAATAAACCTTGACGCCAAAGGCGCAATTTTACCAACCCTATCCCTCAGTAGTTTCTTGTTCATAGTCATAGTTTCATCATGTATGAGCTGTCTGCAGAGAGATGTGGCATGCTTGAGGGAATCCTGAATGTCATGTGATTTCATCTCCTTAAAATTTTTAATTAAAACTTCAAATGCCTGACGTGCATGGCATTTTAATAGTGAATTAGGAACATTTTTTTCACCACCATACAAGACCAACAAAGATACCAGTTTGACAGCCGTATCAAAAGGACTTCCTTGCAGCAGTACATTTACAAAGGACTCAATAGTGGCTGAATGATCAACACGGACAACCTTCCCACACGTTGTTACCAAACACAATAACTCATTGGTTTTGATATCTTTCAACAGCCAATCCACAAGAGAACCAAGAGAAGGAGCAAAGACCATGTCCCAATGTGACCACAATTTCAGATCTATCAACATTGGAGCATTGACCAAGACCTTCATGGCATCCTTGGACATCAGTATCCAATCTCCATGTCCTACATCATCCTCCAAACCTGTTTCCTTTAATATGTGTTCTTTATGCTTACCTATTGCAGATCCCTTGAGCAATGTTTCAGAGAATACTAAAGATTTTAAAGTCATATTGCCTTTCTTTGCCTTCATAAAATTCTCTATATCTATCTTTATGTCATTTCCAGCTACATTTAAACACACTAAAGGGAACTGTCTCATTAGTAATTCCGAAATCCTTCGCTTGTCTACTTTTTCACTCTCCCATAAGCATTGTGAAGCCTGTGATAACAACAGATCAAACTGATAATCAAGCATTGAAGGTGGCTCTAGAGGAGGCTTCTCGTGCATGTCATCTGTTAAGCACCTTGGTAAAATCTGACTAAACAGATGCATATTTTTCTCCAGGAAATGCCAGACATCCTCATAACCAAGTGACTCAAATTTCTTCACGGAGAACTGCTTTGTCAACCAAGATTCAAGCTTGCGAAACTTATTCAAGAGGAAGAAAAACTTCTCATAGTAGGAACTTGTAGTGGACAAGGCATTATCATCACCCTCAAAATATGTAATAACTTTACCTAGTATGTCCTCAACAGTAGCGCCTATGTAAACAAAACAAGGGGTAAGCATTTTAGTGGAGAAGTGTAAAAGGAAACCAAAAAGCATAATCATGAAAAGACACAAGCTTAGAGACTGTAACCATGTTATTAGCAGTAAGGAAAGTTAAAGATTTCTCTTAGGAGAAATAATAGTTAAAACAGTTTTGTTCTCTTCTAAAAGCTTAAAGTATTAAAGAGAGCATAATACTAGTTATCTAATTTTATTTATGCATCAGCATGACCACTCACGTGTGGGCTAGATTCTTTTACATGGCCGAACACGCGAAAATGAGTTCTCTTTTTCTGGATGATTGTGAGATTTGATCCCAAGACCTCTTGTTTGGTCAGATATTATGTAACAAAAATGGATCAGATATTATTAGTTTCAAAAGCTAGCGCATACGGTGACGAATACCTGGGCTGGGACCACATTAGGAGAAGCCAATGTTCTCTCAATCTAGGAGAACAATGTATTATCCTACATAAGTCTGTTAATCTGCAGCCAACTGAAGCAGGCGAACCATTTAGATTTCGAGAACCTCAGATTTCTACTCCCTTCTCTATTTCAAGTATTGGCTGGCTAAGGGCATATGAGAGTTACATATGAAATGAAAAATAAATAAATTGTAACACCTTGCGAGCAAAACAAAAATCTTTGAGGTGTACAACTCACCACTTTCCCGCACCTTCTCAAAAAGATTGGTAGTGTCCCTTTCAGGTGATTCAACCTCAATGCATATGGAATCAGCACAATTTTCAGCGCCTCCGTCGGTCAGTCCGCAGTGTTGAAATGTTTGGAACTTATCATACAAACTGTCCCACATTCCACGTTTAATAGATGCAACCTGCAAACTCATTACACTCAAAAAAGTACACCGAGTATTCAAAAGAAATGAAGTTTGCTGGACAACAACAACAAAACAATATACCTAGTGTCATCCTAAAATAAGTTTGTTGGACATCGAATCTAAAAAACTTGAAGAAGATCAATCAAACACTTGCATTATGCATATGAAAGAATCACGAACATATTCTTACTTCCATTTTTTTAATGAAGTGGAATTAACAAAAGGCATCAAGAAGATGCAAGAATTACAAGATATGGCATTTGAGCTTACAAAAAATGACTGGCTGACAGTACAAGAAATATCTAAGCCAGAACTGGTGAGCTAATAAGGCCCCAACAGATGTTCTACATTAATAACAGGACACAAATTGGACCAACTAAACAAACTGGCAATACACCTTGCCTTCAAAACACCTACAGGAGTTGACTCCCCATCAAAACATTTCTAATTTCTCTCTAACCAATGCACCAAAAAGTACAAGCAGGTAAAAAAAAAAAGTGACTAAATAAATACCTATCAGAAAAGAATATTGAAGAGATCCTTGATATAAATAATTTTACTAAAAAAAGAAGAAATCTATATCATCCATGAGCATAAGCAAAATTCCCTAAGGTGTCTGGCTAATTAATATTTCTCAAAATGATCAGTGAACTTACAGCGACTTGAAGCAACCCACAAAATGGATATGATGAAAACAATTTTGTCACTTTATTTTTCTTCCTTGCCTTGTAGAACTGAAGCATCCTCTGAAACACCTAAAATAATGAAATTTGACTGAAGATCAGGATGCATTTACAATGGTGGACTGTCAACACCTGAAGCTTGGTCAAATACCAAATTTAGGATCTCAAAAGAATTAAAAAAAGAAAGGCACTAGCTGACCATTTTGAATGTAGGAAGAGAAGTAGGAAAAGAAATAAAGTTAAATGTGAAAATAACAAGCCAAATATTTTTCATTGTCACTAAAACTATGAATGCAACATCCAATTTTTGCCACCCCAACACTCCAACAGCTACCTGTTCATTGATGCTAAGCAGCATATGTGATACTAAGCCCGATTTAATTAATAGAAAGAATCAATAGTTTAACTTAAGCCCACTCCGAGCAATTCTTTAGTATTTGTCTGGTCACATTTGGTTACTCCTTTAGAAAAATTCAAATTCAAAATTAACTCACTGATTTAAGAAAAAAGTTAAATCAATAGCATTTTACCACCATGATTTTTGTTGGGAGTTGTGAGAGAGTGTAATCCTTTCAAAGGGTGATAACTGTGGGGTCCGAACCAGCTTATGCGCATCTCGAATAATTCCACATAAAAACTGTCATCTCCCAACAACATGTACCAGGTAACTAAGTCCACCAAGACTGATTGGAAAAAATCATATTGTTCTGTGTTTGCTCAATTGGAAGTCGATTTTCAGAAAATTGTTGAACGACTCAGAAATACCTAGGTTAGTTGATCTTTATAAGCATCTGGAAACATTCCAAGGACCGAAAGATGGGGTGAACTGCTTGTGGTGGACTGGGCACAATAAGGGTTAATAAAAAGTGCGCTCAGGCTATAAAATCATGAACACAAGTGCACGGCATATCTGAAAATCAAGGAGGTTATACTGACAAATGAAAACCCGAGAGAGGGGTATTATTCTAGTTTCAAACTGTTGCTGGTGTGGGGATGCATCTGAGACAGTAGGAAATCTGTTTTTACAATGCAGAATTACTAATTAACCATGTAAGATTTTTATTAACCTTGAGGCATATCTTGAACAATGCCTAGCAAGATTGTTAACACGCTTTCTAGTTAGGAGGAAGCTGGGATTGGGGCATGGAATAGAAACTACAGAGGGATCATTCCAGCTCCCATATGGTGGACTATCTAGAAAGAAACAAACTTCAGATGTTTTGAGGATAGATATATCACTCTACAAAAGATTTAGTCAGAATATATTTTGCTATTTTGTTTTTGATGTACAAAGAGTTCTTTTGTAGATGCAGAATCAATCCTACAAGTCCTTGACTTATGGTAGGACTGTATTTTCTAAACTTCTTAGTGTCCATACTTTCTTTTGTAAAGAGGATTTCAGTACTACATAAGTTCTGGTTTATAATACAAGGTTGCTACTGACTACTGTTAAAAAAAAAAAAAAGAGGTAGTTGATGAGAGATGGTGAGATGCCGATTCCACATTGTATACTACAGCAGCTGTTTTTAGACATGACATGATGGGGACTTTGTTGGGCAATGTCAATAGATGTATCTCATTTGCTCAGGTACTGGCACAAGAAAGGAACGACCAAGAGGCAAGAAAACACGAGAACAAAATCCCTGCTTGCACTTAGTGATAAAACCAACTCCATTCAGAAAAACAAGTATAGATCCTAACTTCTATTTAGTTTTTGGTGTAAAGAAGTAATTATAATGGATGCAGAATGAGCGATCGTGGTCAACGATCCCAACAAGCTTATAACAGGATCTATTTTTGCTCAGTAAATAGCCCTACAGCACTAAGAAAGTACTGGATCAGTAGATAGAGCTGAAGTTGTTAGTGCTTAAATGGAAGTAGGTTCAAATGCATAGAGAAAGTTACCTTCAAAGGACTTAACTTTCTTTTAGGTATAAAAGTGAACCACTTTGGTAGTACATATTTCATAAGTTTAGAATTTGGAATAATTCTTCTTTTCACGAAAGTGGACAAATTTTAACAGCAATCCAGTATAAAAAGTAGACCAATTAGTTTATTTAGTAGTTAATAAAAGTAGACCAGTTATTTGGAGACAATATCATTTCAAAGAGATGTATGATAAGTAGTCTATGCTCGTTAAGAAGCAACTGCATAAATGATACCTCATCTACGCTGTTTGTCCGACATGCCTCCTTCCAAGTGTTAACGAAACTTTTAATTGAATCATCACCATGTGAAGGATCATTTGAACCATCAGATTCTTCATTCCATGTCTGAGAAAGTTCAGATCCCTTTTTATTCCTGTGAGTAACCACATCTCTTTTGGGCGCTTTTTTGGGTAAAGCCATGGAACTCTGAACATCATCATGTTTTCTTTTACCCTTGGATTGCCGAATATCCTTACTGTATCTATCACTGCCACTAGCAGTAAGTCGCCCAACATCATTTTCGGCTTTCAATCCCAGACGCATCATTTCTTCAGATGCTGATGGGTACGGACAGGTGCTAGGTGTGTCTGAGATGATGTTTCCAGCTGGGCTGCATGGAGCACTTTCATCCTGATCATCATCACTGCTCTCAGATTCTGAACTTGATTGAAATCTTATGTGTGTACCACAAAATTCCTTCTTAGCTGAGGAAAATGATTTCATACGTTCACACATGGCATTGAAATGCTCATCTAACCGCTTCTTCTCTGAAGATAAGAGAGGGCGATTCTTGATATTTTTGCTGGATTTTTTTTTCACCACATGGATATATTTGTTAACAGTGCAATTTTCGAATTGCTTTGCTTCATGGATTAATGTAATATACATCCTGAAACACAAAGGGAAGAACCCATGAGGAAATATGATTTATTCAGATTCAAGTGAAAAAAGAACAAAAATGTCAGTGTCATATCATCTATTAAATGTCCCAAAATCAGCAAGCAGCAACTGTACAAGAAGCAAGAGAAACATGACCCAACATAAACAGGACTACATTTAAAGGTTTTGTTGCAAACAAGAAATGACAGGAAGCCACTCTTCACTTATCATGATTAACTAGATTTAATCAATCCTCAAACATTCAACACCAGAAGAACTATTGAAATGATGCTAATAAGTGACAAAAGTATTTGGTTCATCAAAAGAAGGAAATAAAGGTCTCGCGTGCAGAAGCTGCTTGACAGTCTAGTCATGTACTTCTCAATTAATCCACCAACGAAAAAAGAAATCACATCTAAACTTCAGAAAGTCTGATTAAAAAGTATTGTGTAAAGCAATTGCATTGCTAGCGAAAGCAAGGGGGTTGCCCTTTGGGTCGAGCTCAAGCCCAGTGCGGGTTACCTCTTCTATGTAGTTTGCAAGCTATTGTATAGGAGCGGGGATTTACCCTATGCGCACCCAAAAGGTAGCAGCTACGGGTTCCCCTTATCATCCAAAAAAAAAAAGTTATTGCAAATTTTGACGAAACTTTTGGTACATTAAATTTGAGGTTAATTACCGATTTGACTGTATGAATTTCCTTTTCATTATTAGTCTCTAATTACCGAGAGCAAAAAAAGAAACAAAAAAATTCAAAAAAATAATAACCTTTTATTATTATTATCATTAGCATATATTATTTATTTATTTGATAACCGACAGCTCTGTTTGTGGCCCGCCCTTTGGATCAGCCACAGCCTTCTAAACTACGTGGATAATGGGTCCGCCCCTCTACCCTTCTCCACTAAAATACTAGGCTTCACTTTGCATGGTGTGGGGCTTGAACCTATGATCTCAGCCACAAATCCTCCACCTTTTGCCACTTGAGCTAGGCCTTGGGGGCTAAGCATATGTTATTTATTAAAAAGTAAAAATAAAAAAATATTATATATTAATATAATTAAATTTGAACATGATGATTTAAATATAATTAAAAAATCAATCCAAATAAATTCCACAAAGAAAACATAAAATAATAGTTTATAAAACGTAAAATAAAATAAAAAATTTATTGTTTCTTTTCTCTATTGAACCATGGAAAGCACTTTATAGTAGCGACATCAATTCACCACAACTTATCACTTCGCCAACGTGGCAAACTAAAATGAAGAATAAGAATTTTATGGTTTTATTTCAAGAATAAGAATAAGAATTTTATTGTGTTTTTAATAAGACGAATTAAAATTTTTAGAATTTTATTCTTTATTTTTACACAATAATTTTTTTTTTTAAATTGGTAAGGTTGTATTCTTCAACATTAAGGGTATGTAGGCTATCCCCAAAGAGAGTTAATTACAAATTTCCTATCAAATCTATAATATGATCTATATCATCAATACAAAAATGTTTACGTATACAATTCCATTTAACTCTGTGGATGGAATTGAATTTATCTTTAAAACATCTTTTCCATTTCTTTCCAGACCAACCATCATACACATGATGGTATTAGCTTCCACCATCTCTTTTGACTCTTAGTGCCTCCCCTCCTAATCCAACAGCTCAATAGATCTGATGTATGTTCTGGAATTGTCCAGTTCATGCTTGTGATGTTGAGAAACAAGTTCCAAATTTGAGCAGTAAACTTACAATGCAAGAAGAGATGGTTATTTGTTTCCCCTGTCAAGTTGCACAAAAAACACCTAGGGACCAGCTCTTTGCCTTTCTTCTATAGAACTTCTTGTGTTAAACATGCTCTCTTTATCACTAACCAGGTGAAACACTTTACTTTGTAGGAATGTCACTTTTCCAAAAGTAATTCCACTTATATTTTGGGCCCTCGATCATCCCCTGTAGTCCTCTTTTGTAGGCATTGTTGACTGAAAAGACTACGTCCTCACTATGTTCCCGTAGGATCTTGTCTATGGTTGTTGTGGTTATAATCATTTAGCTAGTTTTTTCAGTAGCGCTGCCACCCTCTCTATCTCCCAATCATTTAGTAGTCTTCTAGATTTTGGAAAGATGGCTGGATAGACCAAAATTTAGTTTTATTTTTTAGACTAACAAATATAGAATGAAATATTTTAAATATCTTGTGATAAGCTAATATTAAGAATTGGATTAAATTAAAAATTACCTTTAAAAATAAATAGAAAATTACCTAATTAGTAAAAGAATTTATTTTAATTATATTAAGGTTAAGAGTATTTTTACAGTAAAATGTGCAAGTAAGGGTATTTAAGAACCGAGAATAAAGGTTGAGAGTATTTATGTATCAAAATGCGGAAGAAGGATATTTTTAAGCCATTTTCAATAAGTTAAGGGTATTCTTAGTCCTTTTCCCTTTATTTATTTATTTTGAAATAGCACCTGATTGAATATTTAGTGCAAAAAATACTTGTTTGTTTTTAATTTTTGGGAATGTTCTAGGAAATCCTTTCTCTAAGGATGTTTTTAATCTTATGTACGAGTACTTTGATAATTAAGTATAACTTTTATTAACAATCTTTTAATTAAATTATAATTGTTTTATTATATCTTGTAAAATAGCTTACATTTATAAAAAATAATCTTATCTTATCAATTTAGAACTAAAATTGTATTAAGATGTAATTTAGTTTGTAGTTCAATCAAACGGGAACAGAAAAATTTAAAATAATCAACTCCTTGTTAATGTAAACAATTTTTTTATGACAAGGGAACCTGCAGCCGCTACCCTTTAGGTGCGCCAGGGTAAACCCTTGCCCCTACGGAATAGCTCGCAAACCACATAGGAAAGGTAACCTGCACTAGGCAAGCCTGATGCAACGAGCTGGACCCAAAAGGCTAACCCTTTGCTTTTGCTAGCAAGGAGTTTCGAACTTGAGACCTCCAACCTGGAAGTCCAAGCCCAAACCGTTGTGCCAACCCGAAGGGTAATGTAAACAATTTTAAGGACATTTACTGGGTTTTGACAGAAAAATGTACTTATTATCAGTTTCAACCCTTCTATTCAAGCATGTAAAGCTTATTTATTAAATTATTTTCAGCACTTAGAAAATGTCTATCAACTGAATGACCCTTAAGATCATGGATACAATTATCACTTGTCGTGTCGATCAACCATTTCCATCTTTCTTTCCAAATGTCACAGCTACTACCAATTGATTTTAACATCAAAGCTACATTCCAGAGTAAGCCCCAAATCTTTCTCATCAGATACATATTTGTACTACACTTGTGTCTTGTTAACCATGTACAAGAATTGGTTATGAAATATGTTGATATCGAGTTACATTTTATCTACGACAAGATGGTATGCTCAGTAACACTAATGTTGGGAAATCACGTATACCAAGAAGTAGAGAAACTTGCAACAAAATATAGTTTTCCATAAAAAGCCACCTACTCATCTATACAATCAAGGACCTCATGGATGCACCCAAAAAAAATAATAGACACAACAGGCTACTCCTCGCATATCGAGAATCATCCTCAACTCCCTCGAATACTATCCTATTCCTCTCCCTCCACAAACCCCACATAAGAGCTAGTGTGGCTACACTGATGATCAGGGACCCTAGTTTAAGTAGTGACATATTCCACCATGCAAGTAGCACACGAAAATACAATAATTGTATCTCTAAGTTTTGTTCACAGTGAGTTTTTAACATAACCATGTATGGTGTAAACTAACTTTCACATTAGCTTACCTAAAAATTTATCACAATAATAGGTTTCCATCTTGAAGCTATTCTACATTAATTAATTGAGCATAGGAAAAGCTTGAGTAAAATATGCCACATACCTCAAGTTCTGAACCCGCACACAAAGATTCTCTTTGGTTCCAGCAGATTTCTTCTTGGTGATGAAGTTCAAAAATTCATCTAAGTTTACTTTTCTACTTTTATCAGCATCCATGAACTCAAAAAGGAAGAACATTATCTCCTTGCTCGTTATTCTGAAAACTTCTGAAACATCAAGATTGATAGAAAAATAATGGATAATAAGCGGGTGTTTCAGCAGTGGACCCAATTCCAGATCTTCAAACAGCTCAACCCTCTCATTCTTGCATATCGCTACTTCCAAATCATACAATGTGGTAATACTTTGAACACCCACAAAGCAGTGGATGAAAGCATTAATCTAAGAAACAGAGATGGGGAAATAAAAACTTTAGTATTCCATAAATTACTTTTGCCTGGAACAAAAATCTTATACCTATAAATATTCACAAAATATTATCCAACAGAACACAAAAATGGTACTTTAAGGTTGATGGCTCGCCACCAAAGCTTAGCTCCAATTTCACATTGCTCTGGGATGAAGTATTTCTAACCTCCTCCCTTCAGCTTGAAATTAATGTACCCCCATTTGAAATAAGGGGGCTGGAAATAGAAAGCTGCTCGATGGGTAAATTGGCACATCAAAAATAATAAAAGGCTAACAAAAGTACATCTAAAAGTTGAGATGGAGCCCAATGAACATAGCGCGCAATGAATAGCCGCTAGCCTCCAAACCCCAAAAAGGGAAAAAGTGAAGAGAACAAATTAAAATAAGTTCCAAGTTAAGTGCTACACACGCAAATGACTAAGTTGAGCAAAAGGTCTGCACTTTTAACCATCTCCATAACAACTACTAAAGCAATAGGTCAATTAAAATGCAAAAATTATTCAAGTTTCGTAAGTACTAATAACAAACTCAATTTACAAAATCTATCCTTGTACCTTCCCTTCGAGAACAATGAGGCTGTGCAACGAGGAGACTTCTTGCACTTTGAAACCCAAAGAATCCCAAGTGTCAGAATTAAGTATAACCAAAGCAGCTTGTGAAACTTTCCAAGCTGTCACATTTTTACCTGCCTCTATAAGGTCTTTACGAGCCTTAACTACAGCTTTATCAACTCTCTCAATACCCTCCTTATTACCTAATGAGGAAGGCTGCTGCTGAACTTGAAAAACAGGATTTGGTTGCAAATTCTCATGTCCAGCGGCGTTAACTGCAGCTCCATCAACCTCGTTATTACCCCTTGGAAAACTCTGTTGAGGATGATGCTGCTGAAATTGAAAACTCTGTTGAGGAGGAGGCTGCTGAAATTGTTGGAATGGAAAATTCAGGAAATTAGGGTTTTGAATAGGAAAATTGGGGTTGGGAAAGAAGGGGTAAGGAACAAAATTAGGATTTTGAAACCCTGCATATGGTGGCTGTGGCTGTGGCTGTGACTGTGGAGGAGAGATGCGCCAGCTGCCGCTACCGCCGCCGCCGTTGCGCGGTGGCTGTCCGTACATTATCAGAGTGTTTAGGTGGAAATTCGCAATGGAAGGGCTTATCAGAGGGTTTAAGGGCTTCCACTGTTTATATGATGGCGGCGGACCCGCCAAAAGGAGGGTTCAGTTTGTTTGTTTGTTCCATCACTAACATAATTAATTTCAACTTAATTTAACATTATGTAATTCTATTTTTTTTAAAAAAAAGAGTCGTATCATTTCTATAGGTAGGCATGGTACGATATTGAAAATTTTAATTTGATAATTTTAATTTTAAAAATATTATATAATTATAAATTAATTCGATTAAGTTTAATTTTTATAGTTCTTTTTTTTATAACAAGGAGAGAACCTGTCGATGCTACCCTTTGAGTGTGCACAGGATAAACCCCCGCTCTTATGCAATAGTTCACAAATCACATAGATGAGATAATCCACCTAAAACAAGTTCGATGTGATGAGCTCGACCCAGAAGACAAATCCCTTAATTTCGCTAGCAAGGAATTTCGAATAAAGTTTAATTTGTATAATTGCTTTTGCTGTTAAGGGGTTTCTGACAAAGTTCAATTTTCATAATTCATGATACTAAAAATTGATACTCATAGTTTGATCGATTTAATTTAAGTGTACTCATATAATAAAAGATTATGATTTCAATTTTTTTCAAGAAATATCTCAATTATATTATACTAACACATTATATATATATTCAAAGTGTCAACGTCGAGATACTTAGCTCGATAGAAAATGATCCCAAAGTAGGACTTTCTGCCGCAAATTCAAACAAGCCAAGCCAAAAGTAGGTACAAAGACATCGGACGAAAAATATGTAAACATGTAACAAGAACTAATGTTGTGCAAGTCAGAATTTTTGCTTGATTAAGGAAAACAGAAATTGTCAATAACTATAATTAGTTTGAACATTCTCCACTAACTATACTAGTTATATATGAAATAACATACTAATTAGAGCTTAAGAAGAAGAGCTTATTGGTGCATCATATGGCAACAAATGATGCTTGAGTGTATCATTTATCCTTGTTCATCTCAAGCCAGATATAACATCAGATAGAAGTGAAATACAAATACATGTAAACAAACTGACCAAAAAAAGAAAAAATTCCAAGCTCAGAATATGGTACTAGAAAACTTTCAACCATCTTGGTACCCATGCCAAGATCGCGATATGGCTGGAAAATAGAGCCCAAACTCAGATTTTTCATGTGTTTCATGTGCTCGCTGCTGCTGTTTCCACATCCTTGTTCTTTTTTCTTTTACTTGTATTGTTTGTACCTAGTTGTTGTTCAGCTTTCTTTTCAGCTCTAATCATGGCTCGCCTCGTACGAGGGCGCAGCTCACGAACTTGTCTAGGAGGCATCACATACGGCTCTAGAGGTCTGTCACCAAAAGGGTGCTCATCATTGGCAAAAATCCTCAATTTCCGATCTCTATCCTATAGAACCAAGAAAAAGTATTGATGTAAAGCCAGAAGCAATTGACAGAAGTTTAACTTACCGCTAAACAAGAAAATTTTCGAAAACTTCACAGATGAATTGTCTAATTTTAACATCCCGGCTGCTACTAGCAGGATAAAGGAGGACATTTTATTTTTATCTCTACGCGAAATTTCTACTGTGTATCTTCCCATGCTACTTGAAGGGCTAAGCAAGTGGCAAGACTACAAATATGAAATTCTGAAATCATAATTTCAAGGTCCAAAAAATTCAGTGCTAACAAACATATATGTACAACCCATCTATCAAGAGGGGTTTCTCTTTGCCTTCCTGTCCAATTATGTGGGGTTGAAAAAGGAAAGTTGAGTGCTCACATCATAGTTTGACTTGATAATTCTACAGCAAAAAGTTATAGCAAGTCAGAATAAAATATTAAGTACCCCTTCAAGGCCGGCAGCAGGGGCATTTTAGAATTCCAGATATGTATAAAGACAGTCCTTTCGTCCTACAACTTGGATGCATATATGAGTTCATAGTTTGCAAAATTATAATATATGGCAAGAGAATGTACTTCGTTTAAGAAAATCTTGCAAGTTTTTCTTCCTATTGTAGGTACAATTAACTGATAGCTAAGAGCTTAGTGATGATTTTCTCATACAATTATTGTTCACTCTTTTTATAGGTACACTTTCTTATAACAGTAAGCCAAGTGATCTCATGCAAATTCATTTCTCCAGACAGCCATTTCAAAAGAAAAATATTTCTTCAGATAGCTGCTATACATATAGTGCATTAAGAAGATAACAGACAACTCAGAAGTGAAAGCCAAAACGAAGAAGTCTACCACATTTTCTTGATGCTCTTATCTATAAAGACTCAGCTTCCACATATTTATGGTGCAATATTTTCCGTCATTCAGGCCATTGCATGAGCACCCCAAATTGTAAATAAGCAATCAGAGTGTCGTGCAGGAACTTAGGTGATAGAAATATTTACTAAGCAACTGACTTACATCACGCAACTTATTTCTTGGTAGCATACGCAGGACAGCTTTGCGAATAACTTCTGTCGGATCCTTAGCCATCTGGTCTTTCAGACTCCTCTCCTTGAGGTGGCCTATGTAACTATAAAGTTGTTCAAGAAAAAAAATTACTAGGAGTCCTGCACATTATGCTTGTACACTTTATTCAGCTGTTTGCTTTGGCTTTTACTTTTTACATAATCATGAAACATTACTTATACCAATAAAACTCAACATTGCTGTCACTGCATGCATAATAACATCGACAACACTTACCCAGTGTGCCATCTGTAGAACTTATCCGTGAGTTTTTTCCCAGTGACGCGAATATCCTTTGCATTGAGCACAATGCACATATCGCCTTCTTCACGGTAAGGTGTGTACGTAGGTTTATCTTTGCCTTGAATCACGGTTGCTATCTGTGATGCTAGCCGTCCCAGGACCTATATAACAGGGAGTTTGCTATTATTAGGTAAGAAGCAAATCTACACTGATGCTTCAAAAATATAGCATGTGTAGTCTTAGAGCAAAGACCACTGAAAGAATATTATCTAATTGCTAGATAATGAATGGAGGAAGATGGATAATAAGAAAAGAAATAAGAAAGATCCCCAATCGACAACTAGCATAGTTATGTACAGCAGTATGTCAAACCTAGGGAACTTCACTTTTTGGGGAGTAAGTACAAATTGTGGAACTTCATCGTCAGAACTATGAGTATTCAACTTATGACATTTTATATACACTCATCCTTGAACTCCAGTATAAATCTCCAATAAGGCAATAACGCATTCACTTCCCACAATAGAGGAACCCAAAAGTCAAAAGGAAAGAAGGGAAATAGATGTTTGCATGACATTCCTTTTCAGTGTCTAACTAACATTTTCACCCAGATATTCGTTTTCCTTTTCTTTTTAATTGGATTGAAACAAAAATCAAGGGGATTCCAACCTGGTCTTTGGCATCAAACACTCTCCATCTCAAACCTTCCAAATTGATACGTCTTATGCCAGCAAGAGCTTTCTGCAGCATCAAAAAAATAAATTTTAACAGTCATGAGCAGAAGCAAATATCTTAAATAGCACAACGGGACCAAAAGGAAAATAAATCATGAAACGAAATGAAACTTTTTCAGGTATTGAATGGTCCACAAGTTACAGAGTATATGAGCCATGTACCTAACATCTATCATTATGTTAGGAGCTTGACAAGTTAGTAAAAAAAGATGTTAAGAGCTTCACAAAGTTTTGAAAGCACAGCGAATAAAATGTCAAACTGCAATCACTAGCACCATTTCTTCAGCCTCTTCTGAAAGGTGGCAAAGGGAACGTAAACTTTTCAAGCATCATATAACGGCACTTCCCATAATGCCAAATTAATCAATTTATGCAAGTCTCTGAGGGCTCATCAGCATGAATAAAGTTATCATTGATACGGTGTCCTTGACTGACCAGAAACTTAGAAAGTATTTCTTGACCTCAAAGTGTGGTTGAGTATATACTGACCTGACTTCCATATCATCGACTTCATTATTGAAATAATAAGCCTAAATTTTTGGCTATCCGTACGTTAGACAATTTCTTTTAGGGGCATGTTCTTAATTTCACAAGCACTGAGTTTCATAATCTTGAGGAAATAATCTTACCCTCCCAAACCCCGCCCCAACTAGACAAAGGTAGAACTTTAAGTAACTTTAGATAAATTCGAAATCTTAGATACTACATTTATGTCATATGCGAAGTTTTTGGAGTAATATGTATGAAATAATCACTTGAGATAAAGATAACGGACAGTTTATCAGGATGGAGTGGGAGCATAGAAAAAGAGTAAATCTCAACAGAACACAAAAACCTCTTTTTTGTTTCCTCTAGTTTTACATTGAGCCAGTCCAGAAACAACTTCAAACAAAAACAAAGGGAAAAATGAAAGAACTACAGCATGAACAAATTCAACAAGTAAATAGAGCATCTTTTACCTAATTTTAGCAAATAAAAATATTACTTGATTGACCTTAGTTCATACAACATAAGGGCAAGCCCGGTGCACTAAAGCTCCCGCTATGCGTGGGAGGTAAAAGAGGTTGTTCTGCTAGTCCATCCATGTTGTAAATGCATAAACATGTAAGCAATATTTAATAATTGCAATATTGAAACCTGCTACATAATCAAAACTCCATAGAAGAAAAAGCGAAAAAAAGGATCTTGCCTTCATGTTGCCACTAAATGGCTGACCCATCTTCATCTTCACTCCAATAATCAGTTTTTCTTTTCACACTACACAATAAACATCATTTTCACATTGTCAAAAATACAAAAAAAAAAAAAAAAAATCACAGAATTTACAAATTTTCAAATCTGAATTTCCTGAACTGAAAAACAACGAAAAAATAACATAATACGAGACAATCTGAAAAAAGGGGTTTAACTTCACACGGATCAAATGTTCATATTTTTCAGCATAACCCAAAATTTAAAAAACGAACGCGTAGAGAAGTCCAAAAAAATGCAATTTTGCAGCAACCAAATAAAAATGGAGGAAGAATAACTCACATTATAGCTGGAGAATTAGCTAGGGTTTAACTTGAAAGAAGGTTTATGGAGACTACCTGAGGTGAGAGGGAAGGAGGAGTAGCGAAAGAATGATTTGGGCCTCCGAAATTTCTCTGTTTCTTTTGGGCCCAACTTGAATTGTTGCGCTTCAACGAGCCCACAGTCTTTTACGTGAAAAATTATACGAAACCAGTGTGACATCACAAGTGAGATATAATAAATATACTTAAATAATTCATCTCCCTTCTATCTTTCTCAATCTCGTTCGTCTCGCTCCTCACCTTCAAGTCACATAGCAGAAGTTATGCCAAGTAATTATGTCAAATATAGGTTCAAGTCTATGCTATTTATGAAAATTTCTCTATTAATTTCTTGAGACTTTTAATTATTTCTCTGTATTAATTATGTCATATATTTTAATTTTAAATAGCTTTAAAGACATTTTATATCTTTTAATGAAAAAAAAAAAGAAAAACTAAGTTTGTATCCCTTTAAAGCAAACTATTTACCATATATCCGTTTACATTTTGTACCCCCATATTATTAAAATTTTGTCCCTCTAATATTAAAGTTCGTGCGCTGACATCATGTTGAAGTCAGCACCTACTTGTATGATATACTAACAGGGTATACATATACCAATAGGATATCACAAATGACTAAGCTCAATCCTATATAATACCGATATGGTATAAATATATCAACCGAACAATAACAAATATATTTTCTACTAATTTAGAGTTTAATAATTTTTTTATTTATTTTTTATTTATTTCTTTAAATAAATCATATATATCAATTGAATATCAATATACCGTCAGAGTATCACTAAGGACTGAATTCATTCTATATGATACCACTATGGTATATATATACCACCAGAGTATATTTCATAATATTTATACTGATAACAACAACAACAACAACAACAACATACCCCAGTACCTCAAAAGGCTTCCGCTAATTGAGGGGGGGTCGAATGTACGCAGCCTAACCCCTATATTTAAAAACATAAAGCGGCTGTTTTCAGATGACCCATGAGGAGCGTCGAAAGTTGCATTGACTAACTGCTACTTCAT
>JAOTQJ010000111.1:25942199-25973075 GCA_025642045.1 Solanum sejunctum | reverse complement strand
AATAAGACTTCTGGCTAAAAGCTCGTTGCAAATTTTATCTGTCTTTCCATCAATGACAATGGTGTCCCCTTGCTCTCGTATGATGCCAGCATCGATCCCTCTAGAAGTCCATTTGCTCTTCCTTACCATCTCATAAGAGATCCCGTTTTCAATACTCCTGAAACTTTTGTTGCCTGTTATGTTGACTCCGTAATAAATGAACTTTTCAATTTTGGTGGCCAACTCCCACCAACCAGCATTGAAAGAGATCTCAGGAACTATTAATATTGATCTGTTTTTGCCTTGTATGCTGATAATACTTATATATCTACCCTTTTTGTTGAAGTTCCTTACGCAAAAAACGAGCGAAGCATGTACCTGTCTTTTCCATCTTCTAACAACATTACCTTTCACCTTTGATGCTTCCTTAAGGATCGAGCAAATCCATTCCATCGTTTGTTGACTAAAACTTGCTCTACTCATCATGTTTTTTCTCCTCTCAGTCCAATCATACCACATCTCAGCACGAGTTGCGTCTTTTGCAATGTCAAACGATTTGAAACCCATCGAGAAAAAAATCATGCCTTCCTCCATGGTCTGAGGAAATGGAAGAGGTTTGAAGGTGGAAGGGGGGAGGAAAGAAAAGAAGACAAAGAGATAGATTCCGGGAACAGAAGGTCGCCGGAATGGGTTTAGCCCTCCTCTGTTAGGAGAGAGAAGGTTTTTGGGAGACGTGCCTGGGAGCAATTGGTGACATATTCAAGATTAACTCATAGTACGAAATTCTGCAATCAAATTTTCTTAGGGATTGATCAAGTTAGGGAAGAACTATGGGGATGCCTTTGATCAGGGAACAACAAAATAATAACATAATACAGGGAAATGGATCAATATCAAGGTAGTTTTGGCATGTCCACTCCAACGACATGTTATTGGCATTTTCAGGAAGTGTAACTTTCTCATATCCACATTAGTCTTCATTTCCAACAAGTATGAATCTCTAAAGCATACGTTTTGACAACGGAAGAAGTGTTATTAGCCAAAGTGTTGCTACAGTGCTTTGGTCACAAAGCTGTTATGTCTCTTAAGTTACGATCTGCAAAACATAGCTAATGCAAAGATAATCCAGCGTCAAGGCATCACTTACTGCATTTTCCTCATTGGGATCATTCCTGAATACATAGAATAGTGGAGCCAATACTTCATTCATCCCTTGCACATATCTTATACCAGGATTGAGTTTGGCAAAAATAATGAGTATATTCCTCAGAGCATCCTGATGACACAAGATATACTATTAGCTGATCAACAGAGATTTGTACCAACTCTCAAGTCAAAAAGGCTGGTATTTACCTGGTTAGATTTTGCAAAAGGTGTATCCCCTGAGAAAAAGTGCAGGTCTGGATGTGTGCGCTTGACATCTCGATCAATCTGTTCGATTATTTCCGTGTCCTAGAAGCAAATAGCATAAAAGAATTAGTAGTCACTTCAATATTATACAACTGTCAGATAATTGGAGGTAGAGACTTCATGTTGGAAGATATATTTATGCTAACAGTTATCCAGTGTAATGTACCAACAGTACTTTTTTTTTTTGAGACAGTAACAATTATGTACCAACAGTACTTGATAACAGCTTCAAGACAAACAAAAAGTGGAATACAAGTTGACTCCACAAAGCAGAAGATTCATGCCATGGATATTCCATAAACAACTGTTTATGTCCAAAGAAAGTGGAAAGCTCTCTTCCTTAAGATTATGTCAAATATTTATTTGAGTTTCTGTTGGCTGCCCCTTAGCCATGTGCAACATGGGAAAATGGTTTCCTCATCTGTAGCTTTTGATTTCTCTCTTGTGGCTTAGGGAGGGGTCATTACTTGTTAATTTAATTTAACCAGGAACTTATTTGAATCGCGGGCAAACCCACTAGCAATGTATGATTCTAATTCTCTATACAATAAAAGGGAATGATGTTCTCAGAAGCAATCGATCCATTTAATGATCACACTAATAACAAATTGTATAATCAGTGAGCGTGAAAAACCCTATGAGGAATGTCTACAGGAATAAATAAAAAAAGGATATGGACTTGACTACAAAACGGCAACCATCTTGTGATAACATACAGCCCTCAGTTATGATCTGAAAGGAACTCCATGGAAACGTTGCAGTGAAAGATGGAAAAGAACAAGAACAATAAATATTGTACCTGGAAGAACTGATTCCAGATGCTATTTTTCCCAAGACTTAAAGGATGCTCTCCTTGAGGTATCTCTGATCTTGGGAGTGCACCCTTGTCCTCTATCACTGTTCCTTCATCGTCAAGAATTACCGACTTATCCAACTTCCTCGTAATCTCTGACTGCCTAGCCATAGTAACATTCAGACACCGAACATTTGAAAACAAGCAATGCTCAAGCTCATGTAATTTACCACATTTATTTTGATAAGTAAATTCACCAGATATGTAACACACTTTTATTATAGGTGAGCCTTCACAAAAGAACCAAGAAAGTGCTGAAGATAAATATACGCTATAACGCCCAAATAGCATACATGATTTTGATCCATGAGAGAGCTTCTATCATATTTTCCAATTTAACCCCCAGGAGTCTATTTTCGGGACTGAGTTTTTTCTTTAAAGTAAGGTCTACCAAACACTATCGCGGGTGGAATTACCACGATGTGATATCTGTACAAGAAAAAAATACATAACATTTTCTAGCTAAGCTTATCTGTCTAGCTTGTCTATTGCAAGGGTTCAAAGACCCCAAAAAAAGAAAAAAAACACTAGAATTAAACATTTGATAAGATTTCATTTCAACCAACACGTTAATTTTTATTCAGTTGGTATCTGTGGATATTTTTTCATCTCACGCAGGATCTAAAATTTATAAAAGTCAAGTTGAGGATGCGCCAAGTGGAATCCCACAAGTGGGGTCTGGGGAGGGTAAAATGTACGCAGACCTTACCACTACCCCCATAGAGATAGAGAGGCTAACTTGCCCTTATGTTATAGAACCAAAAACTCTGAGAACTTGCAAGAATGCAAGTCTGCAAGTGTGCAAGCATCAACGGATCAACGACATGACTTTCATCAATAACATCATGCCAAGGAAAATTTTTGAAGCCATAGTTTCAGATATACAGAATTGCAACAGTTTCAATTAGCAAAGCATCTTCTTTAATACCAACAAACAGTAGGACAACCTTTTTGAAACAAGTAAAAATAACATTAATGTGTTTGACAGTAATCATTTCATTAGTAACACTAGTTTTGAACTTACAGGATTCACCAAAAGCTCCTCTTTAAAATTCTTGTATTGAGACCTCTTTTTCACCAACTCTGTTGGCCATAGTGCTTTCTCGGCTGGCAAATATCCCAATAAAAGCTGCACAAAGTACATGCAATTAGGAGGAAAATACACATTGAGACTCATCCAAGTTAAAACTCTTTCCTATCAACAAAACATTTGGATAAGAAGTTACACCAATTGCACGGTCAGATACATTCCACAGAAATGAGCAGAGGAGTATTTAAGTCCGGAATATGGGTCAGCAAAAATTAAGTCTCCACAAGCAAATCTTATACCTTCCACACTGTAGCACGAATGCCAGCTCCATCTGGTATCCCTTGTGATGCTAGCCTCCTGACTTCTCCCATGTTTATAATCTTTCTTGACAACTAAATTCAAAAAATAAAAAGAGAAACAACTGATGAATACTCTATTTAACAAGATTGGAAAACCACCATAAGATGGGACTTCAATATCCTGAAATGAGCTGCTTATATCAGGTTTCTAGCCAGTTTGATTTGGTTTTCTTTATTACATTAAATCATTGTTTCCTAATAAATCAGTTTCATTAATTACAATCAGTATTTGGTTATCATTTGACAAGAATTACCCTTTCCAACTAATATTCACACATTTCTCCAACAAAAATGATTACCTATCCTTTTTCTAGAACCACAGGCAACAATAACAACATCTACGGTTCAATCCCAAGCTAACTAGGATTAACTAGACGAATTTTCACTATCTATTCCGCTCCACTTAGCCTTTCCTTGCTAAAATGTTCAATAATTGGGGTTAGGCTCTCTACATTTTCTGAAAAATTAACTCCAGCACAGTAGTAAGACGAATTTATCATAAAACATATGCAATTTAGATGCCATAACATAGGCATAAACCGACAAATAGACAGCAAAACGTCAATTAACCTCTTGACAAAGCTGAGCCTGACGAGAAATATCCTCAGCTGAAGAAATAGCTGCCGCTGCAGCAGCAGCAGATGCAGATGTCGTTGTACTACTAGCGGAACTTCCATTTTCATCATCACTATGATAATTACTACTACTACTCAAAGGATCTCTAATTTCCACTTTGGCGCGTGTAGGCACGTGCCTAGCCTCCGCTCTAATTACAGCCGGAGCTGACGTCATTGAACCAGGCTCTCCCTCACTAGCCGAACCAGCTTTAACGGCGCTAACGCTAACGGTGGAGGATTTAGTAGCTGACCGTGTGGACCGGTTGTCATCGTCATTTAACTGTGCTGGCGATGGAGGTGGAGATTGAACTGGAGGTTTTGGACCTGGAGACGACCAAAGTGAGCTGTTGAGCCAATCGGGAACGCGTTTGTTAACCATATCTTAGGGCTTATTTTTAAAAGCTGAATTAAAATGAAGAATTGGAGCGGCGGCGGAACAGACCGTGAATACGGCGAATACGGTGGGATTGAACGCCGGCGGTGTCGATGCTCCGGCGAGGTGTCATTGTAGTCGTGGGAGCATCGTCGATGATCAGCGTTTTTAGAGAGAGAAAGTGAGGAGAGAGAAAGAGTAAGGAGAAGTTGCCAGGTAGATATGTAGTGGTCACGTGAAAGTCACGTGGAGAAATGAGCATTTTTGGGATTTGAGGAATTAAGCACGGTACTTAAATGATTTATTTTGGTTTCTGGATATTTCGTAGAGTTGATTAATTTGAATTAGCATAACGTAGAATTATTTGAAAGAATTGCTTCTTGCTAAAGATTTTTTTATATCTCGAACTAAAGCAAGAGTTAAAAGCTTAAGTATGTGTTTGATTGAATTCAGTAATTTTTGTTTAAATAATGTATTTGTGTTAAAAAATTTATTAAACATGTATAATATTAAATATAAAATTCAGTTATTAACACTTGAAATCGTTATTACAAAATTCATAAGTCGTAAAGTTAAAATTGAGACTTCTCCTTACCTCAAATTTGAAATCAAAATTTAAAATTAAGGAATAAAAGTCTTATTTATTACATCACCTATTTTGGTGATAAAATAAGGTGTATGATTATCATAATGTACTACTTTTTTCCTGCGTCTTAGTTTGTGTAGCGATGATCAAATTTTAAAAGTTGAATGAGTTTTTTATCAAATATTATAATGTAAAATATTTTTATGTACTTCCTAATTATGTAGATTCTATGATAGTGGTAAGGTCTGCATACATTCTACCCTCGTTATTTCATTGGATATATTGTTGTTGTTAGCTCTTAAAATTCCATCACTCTGTCTCATATTATATGAGGATCTTTCTATAAATATTTATCCTATATTATATGAGACTTACTAAATCAGTATAGAATTAATTTTTTTCCATTTTATCCCTATTAATGTATTAATAATTTTTATAACTTAATTTAATGTACTCTGATATAAATAAAGAGTAAGATGGTAAAGTTCTCTAGTGTATTAATAGCAATAGAAATTGAAGGACAAAAAAAATTCCCATAATTCTTATAAAGGAAGCAGATATTATTGCATAAGCCAATTCACAACAAAACATAAAATAAACGACAGAGGCATGACAATACATTTACCAAATGCTAACAACAATCTATTTTTCCAAGCTGTTTTCCACATAAGAAACAAGAGAAATGTAACGAATTTGTAAATCACCAAGCACATGATCACTGCCTCATCTTTAACTCTTGGTCTATCCAACGCCGGGACCCCATGTTTTATTGTCCACACTCCAGATGTCCAGTCTTGAGTGTGCGCATTGGCTTGAGACCTGATTATTTGCTGATGGTTTTGGGCAATCCTTGCTTTATAAGCTAGTTATTGGGGAACAGTTCGGACTGAGGTCCATTTCTTCACATTAGCAGACTCTGGTATTGTCACGGGCAAGTTTGGGGTTTGCTTTGTACCCTGTTCTTGGAGATGCCCTCTAACAAGCGATATTTACACCTATTAAACAGGTGACACAGCTCCTGCTTGACAAATAATTCAAGCTGCCACACACACGGAGCTTGAAATCTATTTGGATATTCACAAAATGTTATCCAATATCGATGATGCCTGATGCCACAGCTGTTACAACTATTGTCTCTCTTGAATATGTGAATTTCCAGCAGTTGGAGCAACCAGTGACAGTCTCAACTTCAGCCAATCTAAAAAAACTGAGCTTCGTCAATGCCAATGACCTCTAACTGAAACCATGTGACAGTCACAACTCATAAGCAAGAGTCACATATACTAGCAAAGAAAAATGAGTGATGATTTAAGATAAACCATGTAAACGCCTATTAATTTGTGACCACATAAATAGCATTGACAAAATTCACTCTCATTTCTGTGTAGTGATTGCCAACTTAGCGAACATAGTTTTCTAAAAAGGCTCACTTTAAGTCACATTCTAATTCTTACGAAAGAAGCAGATATTGAATAAGCCAAGACTTAATAAAACATAAAGCAAACGACAGAGACATCCCAATACAATTGCCAAATGCCAATACAAATATATTTTTCCTAGCTGTTCTTCACACAAGAATCAAGAGAAATGCGACAAACTTGCAAATCATTAAGAATGCGATCCCTTTCTGATAACCAGTAAACAAGCATTATGAAGACCCTTTTCTGGAATAGGATAACATTACCGTGTAGTCTTTACTCGCAAAAGCTGTTCCAGTTAACAGAAGTAAGAAAGTATGCTGACAACGACACAAACAGGAATGTTCTGCCAAACCGTGCAAGCAATTTGAACATGTTGAGTAATATACTATGCATTTAAATTAAACCTTTAGGCACCATGTAATAAAACTAAGCCATTTCTTCATAAGAAATAATAAAGAGTAACAAAGTTCATTACTTAGTGGGGTCTGGGGCAATTTCTTCTTACTAGATTTGTATATTCAGAGTAAACAAAGCATTAAAAGACTCAACTGAAAGAGAATTAATTTTGCAGTAAATCCTTTATCATATCACAATGAATCAAGCACGATTATAGGCATAAAATTACCTGCATTAACAGTATGACGTAACATCATGTCTTAGCACGTGGGGAGCTGAGTGGACTACATGATAGATCCTCCATATGTAATCCATCTGTTTTAAGATCCCTCTTTGACTAGTATTGGAACTAACACGAGAGACGTATGGGATGCTTGACTCCTGTTATCTAGAATATGGTGAATTTGTAAGATTTAGAGAAAATGAAGAGTCCATGGTGAATAGAGAGCACAGAGAATCTTGAAGACTAAGTGAAATTATACAGACCTTAATCAAACAAAACTTTCACATATATGCCCACAAACCAGTAAGAAAGTCAGGATCTGCATATACATCCAGAGAGTACTGTAATTGGAGAAGACTATTTATGCTTGCGTTCTAACTACAGTCATTTTTTGCTAGGTCTGTCCACTTCCAGTAGATATAATTATGTTAGTACTGAAAAATTATGAGTACTAGTGGCAAGTCTTTCCAAACTCAAGATCTTTGTTTAGACGAGGATATAATAGGCAAATGGTAAAAACATCCGGCACTTAAATGGGAAAAAATAAAGATAAAGACAAGTTTTCTTTTTGAGATGCCAGCAATATTTATCAATAAAGGTCTCGAATGAGAAAAAGCAGTAAACCGAATAAATTGGCAATAATCATAAACAACGGTTTCCAGAAATTGCTACAAGTCTACAATGGCATATATCAGAAGTTTAAAAGCTGAACTAGCAAATTTGAGACGACATAGCAAGTCGAACAACACTTACTAGTTCACCAGTAATCTTTACAGGAGCATACTCCATCTTTGAAATGATGGAATCTCTTTATATCTCTCAACACAATCATCTTTTGGCTCATCCTGCTAACATACTTCATTAGAGAGTGGCAGTCTCCACACACTCTAAGATTCTTCACAATCATAATGATCACACCAGGACCAGTACTAATGAGCCCAAAAGCAAGTGCTAACTTTTCACTATGAGTTCCCAGTGCCCCTTCCTTCTCTTCCTCGTCAATGTTATGAAGAACCCACTCAGTCTCAGGCATGTAACCTTGTTGTTTAGCTCCCGTAATAATTTCCTCCAATTTCGAGTATATCTCCTGTTTACGTGCATGAGCACTATCACCAGCAACAAATGTATGCAATTGACCATCCACCTCCATTGAACTCCATCCAGGATCCTTCTCCACATTTTTGTGCTTCATTGAACTCCTAACTCTTTCTACATCATCCCATCTCCCTGCTCCTGCATAAACATTAGAGAGAAACACATAGCCCCCAGCATGCTTGGGCTCAAGCTGTAGAAGCTTCTCCGATGCAACTTTTGCCATTTCAATGTTCTTGTGAGCTCTGCAAGCAGAAAACAGTGCACCCCAAATAACATAATCTGGCTCCAAGGGCATACTTGCAATAAATTTCAAGGCCTCGTCAAATCGCCCAGCCCTGCCAAGTAGATCTACTACTGCAGCATAATGTTTCATAGTGGGCTTAATTGAGCACTCACGCTGCATGCTATCAAATATTTCAAGGCCCTGATCCACTCGTCCAGCATGAGAGCATCCAGTTAAGACAGCAAGGATGGAAACTCCATCAGGTTTGATTCCTGCAACCATTAGAATGAAATATTTTACATTGTCAAATAATTTTTTATCGAATCCAAGTAACTCCATGGACAATAGAGTATATCGAAAGTACCAGCCAATCTCATCTGTTCAAAACACCCAAGAGCTTTATCTACATGTCCATGAACTGCCCAACCCCATATCATAATAGTCCACGTACGGATATCCTTCTCCTTTAATCCACTAAAAACCAGGCTTGCAGACTCAATATATCCGCATTTCGCATACATATCAAGCAAAGCATTCCCAACTGCTGCATTCAAATGGAGCCCATTGTTCGTAATACTGTCATGAATTTTTTTCCCCGCCTCTGGTGCACCAGTTTTCGCACAAGCAGAAAGAGCAGATACAACAGTTAAACCATTTGGCTTCACACCTTCTTCCACCATCTTAAAAAACAAATCGAGAGCCTTTTGGTGCATTCCATTTAGCGTTAACCCATGAATCATACTAGTCCAAGAAACAACATCCTTTTCATTCGTCATCCTGTCAAAAAGTTCCATTGCTTTATCCACCTCCCCATTTCTCAACAACCCACTAATCAAAGTATTCCAAGAAACCACATTCCTCTCAGGCATTTCCTCAAACAACGCCAACGCCTTACTTACCCACCCAATCTTACAACACCCATTAATCACAACATTCCACAAAAGCCCACTCTCAACTTTGTTTCTCTCAGAACTTTCATCAAACAGTTGCAACGCAAGATCCACCAACTCAACTTTCACATACATTTCAACCAAACAAACCCTCACAAACGTATCATACTCCAAACCCATCTTCAAAATCCCACAATGAACACCCCCACCAACTCCTTTTTCACCCAATGCAGTCACAGATTTCAGCACAAATGGGTACGTAAGGTTATCAGGTTTAACACCCATTTTAACCATTATCCTAAAATACAAAATGGATTTCTCAAATAAAGAATTCTCCTTTAACCCTCTAATCAAAACATTGAACAAGAACACATTTTTATCAACAAAACAATTAAAAATTGACAAAGCATAGTTAATGGATTTTTGTAAAGAAGCTGAAGATATCAACTGAGTAACAATTCTACTATTGGATGATAGATTTTGGCGAATGATTTGGGCATGGATTTGTTGGAGTTGAAGAGTGTTCTTGGCGCTGTGGATTAGAGATATGAAATGAGATTCACTGAAATTCTTATAATGGGGTGTAGGATTGATGATTTCGAGAGATTTTTTGGCCAATTTGAGCTTGGTAATCACTTTCATTTTTGGGCAAAATCAAGAATGTTGGGTTTGTAGCAATGAAAGAGTGAAAAGATTCACAAATTAAGATTGTTGGGATTGTACTTTTTAGTGTTCATAGGATGCATCATGTCACTACATGAGCACTTTCTCAATTACAAAATAGTTGTTTTGAAAAGTTAAATTAGATTAATTTTATATTTTAAAATTATAATTTTAATATTCAAAAAACATAAAATACTGTAAATTATATTTCTTTTTTATATTTATATAACAAGAAAATATTCAAAAGATGTTAAGTAAAATTAATATTGTTTGGCATTCCAGAAGAAAATTGTGATAAGTATTTTAGAAGGAACTTATATGTATATGTTTTTATGCACATATGCATGTTTTGTGTTAAGGACGAATCTAGAGACTCAATTGCTTGATTCTTGTATATATGTTAAGAATTCTAATGCTAGAGGATAAAATTAGGAGATACTAGGTGATCGTACAATAACTTACTACTTCTTTGTCTCATTTTATGTAACATTTTTTATTCTTATTAGAAACAATTTAACTTTAAAAATTTTTTTTTACCTTTAATAAAATAATTATCAATAGTACAAATATTTAAGAATGATTTTAGATCACAAGTTTTAGAAGTTTTTCTTTTTTTCTTAGATATTGTACCAAATCAAACAGTGTCACATAAAATAAAATGAATGGAGTATATTATAACTTGTTTCTTCTTCCCTCAAGAAAAACATGAGAAGCTAAACGAAAATAAGCATAACTCACGATTCTTAAGATCTGTCGATAAACATGACTCATAAAAATCTATTGATTTGAAACATGTATTCAATGAAAACATGACTCGTAAACGTTTGTTGTTTAGAAATATGTGCGCAATAAGCATGATTCATAACAATCGGTTGATTAAAATCATGTATTCAATAAGCATGACTTGTAAATAAACCTACAAAATCTCATGACATATTTAAGACTAACTCTTTTAAAATGTATCAACAATCAAACTATGTCACATAAACTAAAATCACACGAAACAAAATAAAGTTATATGTTGATTACAAAATGTCAAAAAGCAAAATAATTGTTTTCCATAAGAGCATATGTCCTCCAATTTCTTGTTTCGCTACACAATAGCACAACTTCTATATATAAGAACTGAATTAGGGATTTCCAAGAGCATTGTTCAACTCATTTCCAGCTGACTGAAGCACATTGATATCCACATCTTCTCTTGGCATGTAGAAGAATTCTCCCTCTGAAGATTTTTTGAATCCGCAGAGCTCGAGGAACTCGATACCTCCTTGCATTTTGGCAACCCTCTCCTGTTATCAAAATGTCAAAACAGATTTAACCAGTGAGTTTTGAAATGTATCGCAAACGCTTATCTATAATTGTTCTTCACACATAAAAGGTTCAACTTGAAGCATTGGATGGTAAAAGTTTACACCACACTATACTAATTTACCATGGTAAATCCTAAGTGAAGCAAAAAATGTGCCATGAATTAACTATAGTTTAGTGATAACCATGTTTGTAAAGACATGTGTCATGTATTTATTGGATAGTTGTATACACCTGGTGCGAGTAAGTTTTTATCGCTGTGGGATTCTACTGAATTTGCGAACCCATGGTTGGATCCACCATTTCCATAAGAAAATTTTGGAAATAAATTGAAACAAAACTAACAGGTACAAAAGGAGTGTGGAGTATTGAAAAAAAGTACCAGGGTGAATAGTCATTTATGAAGTTTGGAACTGATTATGTGTTAAAACATTCTGAACCAAGCAACCCCCAGTTACATACGAATTTGAGCTCTAACGAGGTAGAAAATGTATAAAAGAATATTTCCACTCAACCAAGTTAGGTTAGGGAGGAACACAGCTTAGAATTGAATAAATAACAAAAACAAGGGACAATCGTTTTGTAATTCATATTCTCACCTGTAAAGTAGTATTGCTGACTCTAATTTTGCGGTGTTTCTCCTCATCTGGATTCATTGCAACATTCCTAACATACGTAAGTAGTGTGCTGAAAGCTGTCTTGACCTTGGCCTCGTCATCCTAGTGAAAATCGACAAAGACTCAGTTTTAAAACAATAAAGAATGAAAGGACAATCCATTCTTAATTCTGGAACAAAAGCCGCTCAAATAATTAGCCATCTCAGTTCTTAAGTGTGCTAGTTATCAGAAGACCCTTGTTATCATTTCACAAGCATCTACCTTTTATCAAAGGTCACAAAAAAGTGAAATATTTACCAAGTGATTCTGATGAATAATCCGCAGGCACTCTCTCATCCGCTCAGCCCTTGCAGCTAGAGGCAAGGAACCCTGCAAAATTAATTTAAAAAATATCAACTTGAGTAGAGGGGACAAGCATGTCCAAATTGGAGCAAAACCATACCCACAGATCTCAACAAAAATTACCTGTCCTTCCTCTGGAACAGAGTTGGAAGGCAAACCAAGCTGCTGTCCTCTTCTTTCTGCCTGTGAAGCAAAATGTGTTTGTCATAACTTCAGAAAAGACAAAAGGGAATCATTTTTATCAGATGGAACTTGATTGCTTTGGATGATCGTTCACGCATGGACAAAGTTGATCATAAAAAGCAAGAATGTTCATCGATACATTTCACTTTCAAAGACAAAAGTAAAAACAAAAGAAAGATCTGAATCAAGGGAAAATAGGATAACGTGAGCCACATTAGACCTTACATCTTCTTAGATGTACAAAATCTACACATTTTCCTCAATCTTGCCATTGACCTTTTCCTTTTATAAAATTTGGAACGACAAAAAGAGAAAGATTAGGCTGTATCTTCCTAAACAGTTCAAATTAATTCTCCGCAAATGATCAACCTCATTACAAATTTTTTATTTTATTTTTTGATTTGCACCGAGTGTCCAGTCTCTTAGAGTCCCGACTAATCTCAGGGGTGCACAGGCCCTCGGCAAAGAGTCTCCCGCAAGTGCACCACGGTTAATTCAGGTTTTACCCAGTCCGATGGCCCTCAGAAGTTGTTTGTACCTAGTGGCTTTCAATCTTGAGACCTTGAAAGGAAGCAAACCCCAAGGCTCAAGTCTATCACCACTAGGTCAACCACTGAGGGTTCAACCTCATTACAATTTACTAACAAGCATTGGCAGATCTAGAGCGCAAGCAACGGGTTCACGAGACTGCATAGCTTTTGCTCAGACTCTGAACATATATAAAGAAATTCAATAAATATCTATAAAGTTTTGACAGTGAACCAGATACCATAACATATTAACTTTAGGTTGTTGCTAGAAACCATACACTTCAAAATCTTGGATCTGCCTTTGTTACATGTTCTTAGCAAAATCAAAATTCTTAGGACATGTTAGGATTTCTAACCTCATTCAAACGATTAGCTGCTGTTTGCAGCATCTGACAAACGTCCTGCCTGACTTTTTTTGATGCCTCTTCCACCAACTCTTTTGTCCTGTCCACAAATTCAGTATGCCCACTCTTCCTCGCATGAATAAGACTCTCCTTCACATATTCAAAATCCAAAAGTTCCATAAGCCGCACATAAAAACTATACCAACAATCAAACATAATACCATAATTTAACTATCGGAACTCCCATCAGAACTAAGGGTTAGTTCGGTAAGCAGACAAACTATGTATGAATTACAGTACAAGGATTATACTGCACCTTAAATGCTGGATTATTTAGTGGATTTGTATTTTAACTATCTAACAATATTTGTTTGAAATTAAAATATATCTGTATGATGTATAATCTAAAACATCCCCAGACCTCACTTGTGGGATTCTTATTATTTGTATAATCTAAAACATATACTTTGTTTTAAACTGGTAGTTTATTTCATATAATACTCTATCCCAACATTATGTTGCTTTACCTAGTCTAGTATTCGTATCATATGTGATTAAACATAATTATGTAATTTAATATTGTTTTAAGCAGAAACCTAAAACCGCACGAGATGGATAAATTAGTCCTCCATTCCTCTTCTAAAGTTTGATGGACAAATTTAATGAGTACACGCACTAGGACTAATTCCCCTCCCACCAACAACAGTTACGTGCACCATGAGTAATTCGAAACACCTAATTCCACAAGTTACTTGTCTACACACACCTCGACTAATTTCACACAGATACATGTCACCTCCTACCAATAGCAAAAATATGCAGACCTCAACTAATTCCACGGTATATCTAAACTCTCATCACCAGCAATAGGTACATGCACATCGACTAATTCCTCAAATACCTATTTCTTCCCACCAACATCAGTTACATGCACCAGCAGCAATGAGTACACGCACTAGGACTGATTCCCCTCCTACTTCCATCAAACACCTAATCCCACAAGTTACTTGTCTACATACCTCTACTAATTTCACAAGGATACGATTCACCTCCTACCACCAGCAAAAGTATGCACACATCAACTAATTCCGCAGTATATCTAAACCTCTCATCACCAGCAACAGGTACATGCACCTCGACTAATTCCTCAAATACCTATCTCTTTTCACCAACAACAGTTACATGCACCAGTAGCAATGAGTACACGCACTAGGACTGATTCCCCTCCCACTTCCACGAAACACCTAATTCCACAAGTTACTTGTCTACACACACCTCGACTAATTTCACACAGATACATGTCACCTCCTACCAATAGCAAAAATATGCAGACCTCAACTAATTCCACGGTATATCTAAACTCTCATCACCAGCAATTGGTACATGCACATCAACTAATTCCTCAAATACCTATCTCTTCCCACCAACAACAAGTAACAGATACCAGCTAACCTCGTCCATGATCCATCAAGGCCAAAACAGATGTTCCCAAAATCGCCTTTAAAGACACCTTAATCAATGCAGTTTCTACACTCGGAATATCAAATTTCTCGATTACAATAACTTAACAGATGATGATTATAACTTACGGTTTTACAAACACAACGTTTGCCGCAAACGGTGCAATCCAGGTAGAGAAAGGCTTCATCGGACTCGCGGAAGTTGGTGTGAAAAGTTTCCTTCGCGTGCTTTTGAGCTGTTTGTGCAGATTTCAGCAAAGTTCCGCATTCGCCACACTGCAAAAGTACCCTTGCCGCCATTGGAGTTGAGGTTTACGTCTTCTCTTCTCTAGTATAAGAGTTGATGGACTTGTAGGGAGTTTTTGTATTTATAGTTCGCGCTTCGACTTCCGCTTTGGAATTAGAGTAAGTAAAATAATTTTATGTGTAAATATGTTTTTTTGGGGATAAATTTTGTAACTAGGGATATGTACTTATATTTTATAATTATAATTTAAAAAAATTATAATTTATAGCTACAATAAGAGTTTTATTGCTATTTTCTCTTTATATATCTTTGTCTCTCTCCTCTCTCATCTTCAAGTTTTTGTTAGATATACAAATATATCAGTTGCATACATATAATTATTTAATAGACATACATATTTAATTCAACGGAAGTAGATATACAAATACACATATTTATTTGACAGATATACACATAAAATATATATATATATATATGTATATATATATATAATTCATCTTTCTACTCTCTTTCTCTATTTTGCTCGCCTCTCTCCTCCCTCTCTCAATCTCACTCATCTCTCTCTTATAATATGTAGCCATAAATCATAATTTTAGCAAACTGTAGATTTTTTTGGTTTATCATGTTTCAAATATTTGCTCTTTCTGATAAAATCTTTATTTTTTGTGCTTTTTACTCGATATTCGGTATCAATATTGGAGCCCAATTAAATTGGGATTCACATCGAAAAGTCTCATATTTGGGTGTAAAAAGCTCCCTAACAAATGTGATACGTATACAAGGGTACTCGAACCCGAGACCTCTCGTTAATGATGAAAGAGTATTTACTACTCCACCATAACCTTTGCACTGTAGAACTGATGATCAAGATTCGATCCAATCAGATTTTTATAAAATTTTACTTATTTTATTTGTCCTTTTATAATATTTTGTTACATAATAAAATTATTTTTTTTATTGTGGTTATACATAACATATCTAATTTTATAAAAAATAAAAATATTTTGATAAGATTTTTCTTTGAATCAAGTTGGCTTATATATCAACTCAATTTCTAATGAATTGAAATGAATTAAACTAATTAATGGGCAAGCTATTCTTTTACAAGTTGGGTTGATTTTGATTAAATTGCAGGTGCAATTATTTTTTATTTATTCATTTTGTTTCTAGTAGCAGTTTAGATTTTTTTATTTTAAAAAATAACATAATATTATTAAGTGTTTTTCCGTGAGAAATCACCAGAGAATGGAGGAAAGGGAGAAGAGATACGGGGCTGTTGTTGGCCGATTTTGCGGACTGATTTTGTAGAGTTTTCCGATTGATTTTTGAGTGGCATTCCGATGGATTTTTGTGGTTGTTTCGCAGGTTATTTGATGGTGTTCTCATGGTGATTTGAGGTGCATTTGGTTGCTAGTTCGGGTTTGTGAAATGGCGTGCATATGGGGTGGAGAAGATGGGGGGGTTTGGCGAGGTGAGAAAAAGAAGGAGAGGGGCTACCAGAGCTCTAGCGAACTCTTTACTGGAGAAGAAGATAAATAGTGAAATCCAAAAAAAATCTAAAAATTATTAAATTTTAATTTAAATATTATTCATTCACACCTAATCATATACACATTTCATGTCAAAACCTAATGGGTCAGAAAGATAATGGGTCCAAATTATGACCCAATTGGACATACGCGTATAATTATATCTGAACAAGAAAAAAGAATTATCATACAAAGTTAAAATTTAAAATTCAACTAATTAAAATTATAATATTCTAAAAAAAGTAATTATAAAAAATTAATCTTAAATTGCCCGAAAATTATTTTAAGCTAATTAAAAATATCCACATAAAAAATAAGAATTTTTTGAAGTGTCGAGCGAAAATTAGGTGTTAACAGTGCACTTCGACTAATTTAAGGGATATAGGTTACCTTCTACCAGCAACAAGTATCACATAACTTCATCCATCAAGGTTTCAACATACGAGGAAAAAATTTTCTGTGGATACACCTTAATCGATGTGATTTCTAGGCTTGATTGGATGTTGAGTTGTGCAGAGGACCATATATCAAGAAAATCTTAATGAAATCTATATAGCTACGCTTTTTTTTTTGAGATAAATATTGTGTCTAGATCTACTCAAGTGCACCTCGACTAATTTTAGGGGAAACAAATCACCCCTCCACCACCAACAAGTATAAGATAGCTTCATCCATCAAGGTTAAAACATACGAGGAAAAGATTTCCTCTAGTTACACCTTAAGCGATGTGATTTCCAGGCTTGAAATAATAAATATATCAATTATAATTTAGTAGATAATAATTATGACTTACAGTTTTACAACGGCAAGCTTTTTTACAAGTGTTGCAAATGATAAGACAAATGGCTTCATCGGACTCATAATAGTTGGTGTGGCAATAGTCCCTCGCATGTTGTTGGGCTTCTTTTGCGGAGCCGAGCAGAGTTCCACAATCGCCGCACTGTAATAACGTCGCCATTGTAGTTGAGGTACTTTTGCTTCTCTAATGATTTTATGGATTTCTGTGAAGTTTCTTATATTTATAATTAGGGTTTTCAAGGAGGCGTTTGGCCACAAGAATTTTTCATTTTCTCAAATATCTTTTTCCAATTTATTTAGAATCAATTTTTGATTATAAAAAGTTCAAAATCTTCTTTTTCACTTAAAAAAAAAATTAATGTTTTCTCGAATTTATTTATTCTTAAAAAAATAACTTCATTTAAATTATATTTCATATTTTTACAAATACATTTAAATTTTAAATCTATTGCTGAAAAAATATGCCACAAATGTACAACCCCAATTTTGAAAATTTTAAATAGAATTTTTATTTGTGACCAAACGTCTACTAGGAAAGTTTGGTAAAATTTTGCATAATTTTTATGCTGTATGACATCTTGTTAGTAATAGATTTTTTTAAAATTTAAGCAAGTTTTAAAATATTTTTTATTATTAATTTAGAATACGTGCAATGTATATGTGTGTCATAAAATATTATATAAAAATAAAAAAAATAGATTACAGATAAAGCAATAATATATTTATTTAAATAAAAATGTGTTTTTCTAATTATAGTATGAGTGTGTTATTACACGTGTATTTTGTGTTAACTATTTAGCACTAATACATGTAAAAGGAATAGATTATGGAAAAAATAGCAATTGACATAATTTCTTCTTTTAAAATCATGTATAAGATTACTACATGTGCGTTGCACGTGTACGTGTAGCTTTTGAAAATACATATTTTTTTAAAAAATAGTTTGATAATGTTATATAAGCTAAGTATTGAATAGCTAAATTTCACGAAAGAATATTGTAAATATTTCTATAAATGATCGATATGTATGTCAAGTCTAGAAATGCATACTATTGAAAAAAATTATTGCACAATAATTATAGCAATTTTTGAATAACTAATTTAACACAAAAAAATATAGTATAATTTTCTGTCAAATATGATAGTTCAATGTGGATAGTCAAATCGTCTTTTATTTACCCGTATCCATGAATTGTTTTATAAAATCAATATAAGAACATATGACAAAATTATATTTGAAGCACAAAAACTATTATATGTGACATATATAAAATTAACAATAACTTGATAATTTTGTCTAAGTGTGCTCGTTTGATCTTGTATTCTTTAATAAATTAAATTTTAAAAAGAACTACATAATCCACGAATGAATGACATATAAATGAGGAGATCGATTAATAGTGGAGGATAAGATATATTGATTATTTATTTATTAAAAAAATTAAGATAAAAAAAGAAAAACTAAAAAAAATTATAATATAAAAAATCAAATCTTCACTAATAAAAGAAAAATTCTGATAACCAATCAATTTAAAAATTGAGATTTTCCTCAAGCTATGCAAATTAAGAAAAAATCTAAATTTTATTACTCTCAATATTAACTTATTAACAAATAAAGATATATTTTTTTTTCTCATTTTTCGTTTCCCCTCTTTGGTAATTAACCTCCGAAAAGGGATGAAAATTAAATAAATATTTTCCATTAGCTTTTGTCAAGACTTGAGTTAAATAACTATTTCATATTTAGATTTATTATTAAAGGTATTTCAATGTATACAAGAATTTTATAATTATTAAAGAAAATTCTAATTTAATCAAACGTTCCCAAACATATAAATTATTAAAATAATACTTTCAAATTTAGACTCGTACTCTTTCAATATACAATAAAAGACAATATCAAATATAAACTGCATCATATTAGATACTTTTGCATTCGGAACTATGCAGATCATAATGTATATATGGATCAAATTATATGTATACATTCTACAATCTTTATATCGATATTTTTAATTCAAATAAATAAAAATAAAGATAAACTTGATCCCATAAATAGAAGAAAGATTATTTAAACTATTTCTAATACGCTAAAAATATTTTTGATGATTAATCCAAAAATAAAAAAAATATATTGAGTTCTAATTTCTCATCTAATTTTATATGAAAAAATAGAAAAAGAAAAAAAAAGTCAAAATGGGAAATTTCACAAAAAGGAAATTTATTATTAATAAATAATATTCTAATTCCTCTATTACTCATTTCCCCAAAAGAGCATAACACAATTTGAAGAAAGTGAAAAATCATTGAATTGAATCAACAAATTTATTCAATTCCATAGATTTTCCCCAAAATCCATTCTCCCCCTTCTCAAATCTCCTTGATTTTCAAACCCTAATTCAAAAATTCTCCTTAAATTTTGCATTTTGAGTTTCAAATGGGGTTTTTGGAACCTTAATTTTCACGATTTGGAGAGGACCATGGTGAGAAGTATATGGTGGTGGGAGCAAAATCATGATTTCCTACTACCCTTTTTGAGTTATTGTAAGATTCAATCGAAATCGAGTGGTTTAGTTGTGAATGGAATCAAACAAAGTTGCATTATCTGGGGAAATTCAGAATCAGAAAGACAAGGATTTGAAGATAATACAGTGGGAAGATTATGAACAGGAACTAGCTCGTTTGTGTAGTCTCACATCTGCTCTTAATGAAGCTAAGCAGAAGAAAGAATTGGTTCAGCAGAAACTAGAGTCCTTCATACAGGTAAATTTTGGGCTTTCTTCTTTTCAAAATTTTTGTTGAGTAGAATTTTTACTTCTATTTTATATTTTTTTGGCTAGTTATCACATTAGTTGGTTATTGTTATTGCTCCTCTTTTGAATGGTATGTTATACAACAACATCATATTAAGTGTAGTCCCAGAAAGTGGGAATTTGGGAGGGTAGAGTGTATGTTGAGGTTACCAATACCTTAGACGTAGAGTGGATATTTTCCATAGACCCTCGACTCAAGAAAAAACTGCCCAAAGCAATATATAGAAAGAAATAACTGAAATAAAAGTCACGACAAAATACTGTAGAAAATACGACAAATCATCCGAAATAGTAGTCATTACAGATAAACAATACGCAAAAGTGTAAAAGAAACCACAGATAATGACTGAACTCAAAGGAAAAGCAACTATAGGAGTAATATTATGACTAATAAAATGACTATTAGTATAAAGAATAAGCGAGACCACGCTCAACTATCTAACGAACCTCCTGTTCTAATCTATGTCCTCCTTAATCACCTATCTAAGGTCATGTCCTTGTTAAGCCGAAGTTGCGTCATGTTCTGACTGATATTTCTTTCTAATACTCCTTCGACCTATCTTTATCTCTCCTGAGACCATCCATGGCCAGCCTCTCACACCTTTACACTAGGGCATCCATGTATCTCCTTTGCACATGTCCAAACCATCTGAGTTTTGTTTCTCGCATCGTGTTCTCTATAGAGGACATTCCTATCTTGTCCGAGATATCTTCATGCTTAATCTTATCTTTCCTAGTTTGTCTTTTTTACTTCTGTATTTTTCTTTTAGCTGCCCATGTTTGTTACTCAATGCGAGGGTCTTCCCGAAACAACTTTCTACCTTCCCCAACTTATGGGACTAGATTGTGTTTGTTGTTGTTGTTTTTTTTGTTTCTGAAGTTGGCATGATATTGTCGTAGGTCCGTATCTTGCTGAATGGAAAATGAATCACAAGCAGTGAATATAGTACGAGGAATCCTAGAATAGTGAAAGTTATTGTAGAGATTGAATTATGGTAGCAAAGGTCCTTCTACAAAGGAGTTGCGAGTCTAACTTACAAAGGCTCTCTGCCTTAGCATCATCTCAGAAAAACTTATCTTTATAACAGAACGCACTTAAATATTTAACACTCTACAGTCTAGTAAGGCTCGACCATCCCATATTTAGAAGCAAGAAAACAAGAGAGAAGAAGATATTTTATTTAGCTAGAAGAAGATATTTTATTACACAACAATTTTTGCAAAGGTTACAAGATTGTTCGTGAACCTTAGCAATCTTAATAATTTTTGGTCATTTCTAATTGCAGGGGCAACATCATTCTTCATGAACCTTAGGCAACATCGTTCTTCATGAACCTTAGCTATCTTAATAAATTTTTAATCATTTTGAAAAAGGTAATTCATGTATTAATCCTGTGGGTAACTTGCCAGCATACAAGTGTCTATGAATAGAATCAGATATGTGTAGGTAGATGTGTTTTAGGTACTTATATTATCTTTACATTTTTTCTTTTTGGAGTTTCTTTGGGTTTACATTTTACTTTCAAAAGCTAATAGAATATGTAGAACGACAAACAACCAATTAAATCATCTCAATTGAACTAGTAGGATGGAGGGGTTTATCTTTGTTCCTGTATGACACTTCATTGGTTTGTTGAGTTCTTTTATAATTAAATTTATCTATTTTTCTCTTGGTTATTAACTTATCGTGTAAAGAAGAGCAATAATTTGGTAAATGAGTAGTCTTTCTGGTACAAGGTTATTAGCTAAGATGATTATGCACGGATTTATTAAAATGTTGAAAGAAGATTCATTATTTTACTAAGAAATTGCAGTGGATGACTGCATAGTTATGGCAGATTCTGAATATCATATTTTGATTTTGTCTTTTTATATTTTCAAACTCATAAGAGGGAATGATCCTATCATAGATTAGGTTGTAAAATACAAGCATAGCACTTTCAGTTGATTTGGGTCAGTGCTATGAAAATGAGGAAGTTCCATTGTTTTTAAGTTCTCTATGACCAAAGTTCAAAGTATCAAGTCTATATGTAAGTTCTTTCTTTGGTGTATATGTAAACTGATGTTGGATTTCAGGGTTTCCCTGTATAAATAACAAGGTTTGATTCTTTGTTTAAGAAAATGAAGTTAGCTGCTCTATTACTAAGCATCAAGAAGGTGCAAAGAGTACAAAAGCAAATATGCTAGCTCCATTACATGATAAATTGTTAAGACCTGAGAGTTAGCCAAAAAATCTGGAGAAGCAACCCTCAGGGGTTGGCCTGGTGGTAATAGACTTGAGGCTTGGGGTTTGCTCCCTTTCAAGGTTTTAAGATTGAAACCCATTGGGTGCAAAAATTTCTGAGGGCCATCGGACTGGGTAAAACCTGAATTAACCGTGGTGCACTTGTTGGAAACTCCTTGCCGAGTGCCTGTGCACCCCCGAGATTAGTCGGGGTTCTAAGAGACTCGGACACCCGGTGCAAATTAAAAAAAAAAATCTGGAGAAGCCTTAACATGACTGTGGATAGCCTTGAGTTAAAGAGCTAACAAAATCTAACAATATTAGAAACTTTATTTTATCTTCAATGTGATTGTGGTGTTTTTTCTTGCTCCATAACATTTGAATCTTTTGTTAAATTGTGTGATCAACTTCTTAGAAGTTTAAGCTGTGAGAAAGGACTCATTTTTATTTAATTATGTTTCAACATGCCACCTCATGACATATATGTTTTCTATTCCATGGAGCAAACATGTGAATCTTTTTTCCTGATGATTGGTTGAGGTAAATATTGAATTTAGAATCTATTTCTGATGATACCATGTCAAATTATGTGATCAGCTCATCTAAAAACTTAAGCTGTTAAGAGGAGGCATACTTTTATTTATTTAATTATGTCTTCAACAACTTTTGAATTTTATTTTTTCCATTTTGACTTGAACACCAGTTGTAAAATTTACGTAAAATTTTGGAATATATCTTTAGAGTCAACTATTTTTCTTTCTTTTTTGATATGGTAAAGATCACTCTCAGGAACCCCTTGGCCAACGACCTTTCAACAATGATTTTTCTAACTTTTCCTTTCTTCCAACGTCATGATTAGAGATGGAGTGTCCTTTCCCATGTATCCCTCACTAGTCTCTTGGAGTCTACTACTTCAGACTTGACTTACCTCTCTTTTGATTGAATTGAGTTTGAAGTGCAAGAGTAGCTATAATATTGGACGAACAACCCTCCTGATTGTGGCATGATATTATTAATTTCTAATGTACGTATTTATTTGCTAAGTTATCTGTTCTTATTGAAAAAGTAACGGTACCAAGGGAGATGCATAAAGCGATTGTGATTTGTGTGTTAGCTTTTTCTTCTTTTTTATTATGTAAATCAATATATACTGAATCTAATGAGTTAAACTTGAAATTAAAGTAAAATAATTCTCAATTATAACAGTTATATTCTAATGATTCTCCTTCTTTGGTCTTAATAAGTGGTTAAACTTGTTTCTGTTTGTCTTCGGCCTCTCCTGAAGGGAAATAAAGAGTAATAGAGTATGAGACCCATACTTTTAGGGCATAGTCTCATCTCCCTTTTGCCTGACCATTTTGTGTGAAAAATGGAAATAATAACATGCTCTTTTAATGCTTTTGACTTCTATGTTCTCATACTGTCTCTCCTTTCCTTTTAATTTTTTTGGGCTTTAATGAATTAGCCCGCTTGTTAGCGGGTGGCGATATGGTTTGCAGGTAGAAGCAGAGTCACTAAGTCGTTTGAATGAGCTTGATGAGATGAAAGAAAAATTGGATTCTAGAAAATTAGTGATGGGAAACACGGCGATGCATTCTAAAGTTGTCAAAGAGAAAGTCAAGAAGCAAGAGGAGCAACTCAGTAATGACATCAGGTCACTTTTGGTTGCAGGGACTTCTCTTTCTGCAGCTAACAAGCGCTTGCAGGTATCTTAGCATTTCAAAACTCTTTCCTTCCTCTTCTCTCTCTATATGTATATTAACATCACTTTCTATCATGAAAACTTTAGATGCATGAAAGTGGTATACGGTTAAGTTTTATACGATCTTGAAATAGTTGGGCAATTGACACGAGGAACGCCTACCAATTTATCCTCGTCAGCTGATAACGTCTGTGTTCTGAGTAAATGCTTCAAATTGTTTTGCTCAACTGGTTGCCTATCGAATTCCTAATTGTGCTTCTTTAAGCACTTTTTAACCGGGCATATATATATATATATATATATATATGTATATGAATTTTCTATTTTGTTTCTGTGAAATGACACCTTTTTTTTTTATTCAGAAAGGCAACATATATATTATAAACAGGGAACTAACACCAAAGGTGCATTCCAGTAATAATTACATGTAGTAGTCAGAACTGCAAATCCTACTACCTATCTACTTATAGGCATTCTTGAACACAAGAAATGTCCTTAGTTAAAAGATATTCATGCTCGCACCAAATATAAAAGAGCACTAAACAGTTCATCCTTAGTTTCTGCAAAGTACAGGATTTATCTTGGGAACACCTCTGGTTCCTCTCCCTCCAAGTAGTCCATAATATGCAAGCTGGGAGAATGTTCCATCTGTCCCTGTGTGGCCTGACTGATTACCCTCTCTATTCCAACAAGCTTAGTCTTCATGTGTGTTCCTTGGCACAGTCCACCTGATACCCCTTAGATTGATGAAAATCTGCCATAGTTTATCAGCCACTTTAGGATGTAAGGAAAGATTTATTGTCTCAGGCTGCAGAGCAGAATGCTCCTTTTCATAAGATCATCTTGAGTCAGCGCAGCCTGTTTATCCAATAGCCATGTCAAGCATTCTACCTTTAATGAGATTTTCACTTTCCATACCATCTTCCAAGGCCAGCCTCTAGGTTGTATGTGAACTAAATAAGCAGTCATATGCTGATTCGACAGAACATCTGCCCTGCTTGTCTTTAGTCCAGACTAAATTGGCCTCCCCTTACTAAACTGGCCTCCCCTTGTATTAAAATCTTAAAACTGCTCAATGGTGATATAGAAGTCTACCAATATGTCCACCTCCCTATCATTTAGGGGCCTTCTAAATCTGCACCTATATTGTCCCTTACCTCCATGACAGTAGATCTTTTCTGAAAGTTCAAATTGTATAATAAAGGAAATCTAGTCTTCAAATTTTGTGGACCAATCTTATCAGCTTGTTAAAAGAAAAATTTGTTGACAATCCAGATGTCTTCCCAGAATAAGCGCATCCTTCCATTGCCTACCTTAATTAATAATTATGGAATTACTACTGATCTTGGGCCACAATTCCTGACAGTTCTCCATACACCAGTTCCATATGAATTTGTTTCTTGCTTGTTAATCCAGGAGTCCTCCATCTCATATCTTGTTTTGATAATTTCTTTCCACAAGGATTGCTCATCCGAAGTAAATTTTCACAGCCATTTCAACAAAGATTTGTGTACTTTCAAGTTCCTAACCCAGGCACCTTTTTTCTTGCTGGTTATTACTTCATCTCATTTACTTGGTGAAACTTGCTGATATCACAGTTTTCTTGCCAAAGGATATTTCTTCTGGCAGCATCCAGTTTGTTCTGCACATTGGCATGGAATATTATATAAGTTGGCAGGGGATCAAGTACACTATTAATGAGTGTCACTCTCTCTCCTAAAGATAGATATTGGCTCTTCCAATTGACAAGCTTCCTCTCACATTTTTCCATCAGAGAATTCCAGATACCCTTTGATTTGCTCTTAGCTCCCAGGGGCATGGCTAGATAAATGGTAGGTAATTCTCCTACACTACCACCTGGAATGTTAGTTAAGCTGTAGATTCGAGGCACCTCAGTTAACATGGTAAATGAAGCTTTTATACCAGTTGATATGAAGCCCTGAAATAGCTTCATAAAAGATTAAAATGACACTCAGATATTTTAGTTGATCACTATCACCATCACAGAAAATGAGTGTATGACACTCTCGGTTTATTCTTTGAGTCTTCTTGATAGAACTTGAAAGATGCATTCTATATAACCCCCCACCCCCACCCCCACCCCCACCCCCCACCTACTGGTTTTATTATGCTCTTTTATACGTACTTTCATCTTTTTAAGTTTGTTGATAAGCTGGAAATGTTACATTGTTATCTGTCTTCCCTCTGGTTTTTAAGACTTCATATAACCAAAAGTCTCATTTTCTCCATGCAGGACGAAAGTAGGTCCCTAGCTGGAGAAAGGGGTTATGGGCATCTCAGAAACTTGCAGAGAGTATTCAGAACGAGACAACAGTATATGGTGTCGCAAGTTCACATGCTCTATCCTGTGAGGGTTGCTGTTGGACAGACACCTGAGCAAGAACTTGAATCTTTCAACCATAGTTCCAACTCAGGTAATGGATCTTATGATGACTTGTTTCATCAATATCGCCACGTGTGTGCTCTTGCATGAAAATATTGAAAAAGGGTTGATGATTTTGTTACTTTTTGATACTACATTTTCACACCTCACTTGTATAATAGGACCACAGATGTGATCTGGAAGTACTTCTTGGAGACAAAGGTTTAAACTCTTGGTCTGCTTCTTTTAGTCTCAAGAATTAAGATCATTCTGACATGGCCATTACTAGAGTGAATATGAATGCCTAACGTTTGGATTGCTAGGAGAAGTCCTCTGGTTCCCTCTTGCCTAGTATCTGTTAGACTTGGTTTTGTTGCTATATTACTTGGACCAAGACTCTCCTTGATTCTTGCATTTAATGAGTTATGCCAAAGAAAATTGAAGACGCACATGCTTGTTTCCATGAGAATCTAGTCACTTGTCCTGAGAATACTCTCCTCATTACTGTGTATCATTCTTGTTAGCTTTTATTCCGTTATTTATTATAAATAGATGGGTATTAAATAACTGATGGAGAAACTGTCTTGAGAGAAGAACCTTTTCTGGTGAACGTGGTTTGTATACATATGAAAAATACCTGTTACAAGTGTGGAATACTTTAAAAATAGACCTATTGATGAATTCAATCTGACAAAGATGTGGGTAGTTCAGTGCATTAGATGATTCTGCTCTTGAGCTGATATCCCCGTCAAGATGTTGATTCCACAAACAATACTTGTTCTGACAAAAAATGTTGAATTCAATTCAATGGTGAATTGCTCATACATAGTGTTGATGAAACTGTAACCAACTTAGATGAATGCTGTCGACACATGCGTATAAAAGTTTTGTAATAAACTTTTCTCGTATCAGTACATATCAATTTTACTATGATGTTATCTTTGAAATAAGTACCTAAAGTTTTGTTTCATTTGGTTTCTTAGTATGGTTATGTGTGTGAGGATTCTATAGCTGATGATACCAATTAGCTGATGGTTGGAGTTTGGGAATTGAACTGCCTTCCTGCCTAATATGCCGATTATTTTGGTAGTAATAGTTTTTGCAGTTAAGATCATGAAATCATCTGTTAAAAATGTGAAGAAGCAAACAAGAGTAGACAAGCCCATCTCAGTTTTCTTTTTGCCTTTTTCAGGTAACTCTGCTGGGTCAAAACCTTTAGATCACGGACCCTTGACCATTGCAGGTCTACACCTAACCGTGTTCACGAAGATGAGTTTCTTTACTGATAAGAAGGAGGTTCAGAGGTCTGCAACTGCCCTGGGATATGTTGCACATGTGTGTTCTTTCTCTTTGCTTCACAAACTCTTGTATTTGTTGCATTTTGGCTGTTCTTAATTAATGTAAAATATCACTTCTTATTCGATAACTTTTAGAATTTAAGATGTCCACTTTTGCAGTTCCAAATATCTACATAATAATAAAGATTGTGCTAACATGTGCAGACAGATATCCACAGAAAAATTAATCAAAGTGTCAAATTCAGTTTTACATTATCACGAAGGGTCAAAGTCAGTTTTTGTCTTGAAATGAGTGCGAAGTCAAGGGAGATAATTCTATCTTAAGAGTTGGCTAATAAGCCAGGAACTGTGGTAGCTCATCAGCTTATGTCTTCTCTCTGTGTGTAGTCATTTGCATTGAAGTCATTCTATTACTTTTTGGGGAATACACCAATGATAATTGTACTGATAATAAAAAGGGAAATTACCAGTGATGAGTTGTTTCCTTTGTGTCATTCTTCTGTTCATCATTCATTGTAATTATTCATTAGTGCGCTAGCGTGTGTTAATCTAGCTTATCGATCTTCATGCAGGTGGTCATGCTTATTGCATCTTATTTACAAGTTCCTCTTCGTTATCCCCTGAGGTTTGGAGGATCTAGATCATATATCCTTGATTATGCACCTTCAATAGAGCCTTCATCATCTGATTTAACATCTAGTTCCTCAGTTTCTGCAAATTCAAGGCCCGTGGAATTTCCTCTATTTTTAGAAGGCCAAGATTCAACAAGAGCAGCTTATGCTGTATTCTTGCTCAATAAGGTCTGCTTCTTTATTCTTACCTCTGCATATCCAGCTAGGGCCTTGTAAGAGTGTATCGAAAATCCATGCTCTCTCTTTATTGAGAAATCAGTGCTCCATTTACAATCTATTCAGACAACTTTATGATAGAACATATTCAATTGAATTGGATCTCTGATACCACTTGCATTATGTTATCAAGTTATCTGTTTTTAGAATGTTCATCTAAATATTACTCTTGCTACATTTTGTGGAAATTGCCTTGGAAGTTTAAGTCTTTAAGAAGATGAAGTTTTAAAGAAGTCTCTTCCTTTCTTTCTAATTATTTCTGTCCAGTTTGATTCGAAGAGGTAAGGAAGCATTGAGGCATAGTATGTTATCCTCTACCAAGGAGACTATTTTTTGTGATTCCAAGATACAAATGAAGCATTGGGTCATAATATGTTATGCGATTCTTCTAGTGCAAACTTTGCTCTCTTTTTATCTCGACTCTTGGTGCCTCCTCCTCATTTTTTTTTTCAAAGGATGAGTTCTTCTTGAGAAATGCTATTAGCCTCTCATGGACACTTTTATTCATGTAAGTATTTTTATGTCGTCATTTATTTGCTCAAGACATTAACAGTCCTGTCCTCTTTAGCGATGAGAGAGGGTAATAGATCATGACTATGTAGCCTTAGTTCAAAGTTCTTGCTGTATAGGTGATTACTAAGCATTACATGCTATGAGTTTAAAAGCTTGACTGTTACCTCCACGTGAAAAGTTCTACTTGCTTTCATTGATTATAAGTTGTCATCATGTTTATTTTTTCGTGCACCTCTTTTTGCTTAAGATTTTGCCAATCAGCCTTCGGTTTCTCTGCTTGTCTCAAAAGTACTACTACCTACCATTCCTACTGTTTGCTTTCATCGGCTTTCATGTATGTGTTACCTCTTCCCTACGAACCATGACGTACCCTGGTATCTATGCCCTCCAACTTAATTCGCTCATTTTGCCAAGTCGGAGCAAAGTTATCCTCGACCTGTGTGTATAGGCTGTGATGTGTAGTAGCCGGGGTAGACCTTAGAAAGCTAGCCAAGGTTGTGTCTTTTCCAATTGCAACTTCTCATCATGTCTATATTTCCGATCGAGCGGGCACCCTTGAAGTTGACCACCCTACCTGCTAATGGATTTCTACTGGCCGAACTGCTTGACTGACCTCATGCTTAAGACATTGACATCTTTGTCCTTTTAGCCATGAAAAGGATGATAGATCATCTGGCTTAGCATTTGATTATCGTGGCCAGTAATTGAATCCTTCTCTCCCTACTTAAAATTCGATCGAAATTCAGTCTGACAGTTCTTGTTTGTTTGTTTTTTGGCAGGATATAGAACAACTTTTGAATTATATTGGAGGCAGAAGTTTAGGGCCAAGACATGTCCTAGCAAATTTGAAAGAGCTTCTTAGGATAATACTTTCTCCAGAGTATTTAAACACATGATTGTGAAATTTATGTAAATGTAGATCATTGTTATTTTTGTGCAGGTGCCAAATTTTCACTTACAGCACCTTGCCCTCACATACCCTTTGTCTAAATATTGATTGAATCCTAAAAGAAATTTTTTGGTTTTGTTTTGTTCTACATAAGTATCTTCTAGTTTCCAAGTTTCTAATGATATTGCATTGATGCTATTCCTTCCGTCTCATTTTTCGTGACACCCTTTAACTTAATACGATGTTTATAACTTCATTGAGTGGATCATCATTTGGCATTTATCATTTGATATTTTCAGTTAATACAACATCCAAAGTGGAATTTTACATGTAGGGACTGAGGAGGGTAAAATATACGTAGATTTTGCCACTTCTTGCCTCATAGAGAAGCTATTTTTAAAAACTCTTGCGTTAAAAATATCAAGCCTCAAAATACGAGATACTAGATATGATATTTTTAATTAATAAATAGTTTAATTTAGTTATTTCCTTGTATGATGATATTAGGAATATTGTAAATCTAATTTCTGTATTTCCAAGTTCTGTTTCTCCAAAAATTTTCAACATTAAGAAAATCAATAAGTGATTAGTAAATTTTCTTTTCAAGTTTTAGAGTTTTAATTTAATTTTTTTTTTGAAGTTTTTGACACTAGAACTTTGTCTACTATTCTACAATTTTAAATTCATTTACTTAAATCATCATATTAGTCAACTAGATTTTTGACAA
>JAOTQJ010000111.1:25899881-25924658 GCA_025642045.1 Solanum sejunctum | reverse complement strand
TGGGGGAGGAGGAGGGGGGGGGGGGTTGATATATACATATTTTTCTCAAAATTTTTGAAATAAAAACTTAGTTCTTCGGTGTATTGAAGTTTTGAGATCCCAACACCAAATAGCAAATCGAAGAATCAAACTTTTGAAAAAAGAACACCAACATCGAACCGAAGAATCGAATTAATTTGGTTCGATTTGATTTTTTGATATTTATACCCACCTCTAAGTAAAAGTAATAGCATTTAACTTTTACGCACTGACGTTATACAGTTTGACATCAATAAAGTGATGTTATATAGGCATACTACATAAATCTTTTAACTTGGCCTTAACTGATGAAATTTTGTAGCATGATTAACCTATAGAGTGTTCTACGTGGTAATTTTGTGTCCTACATGAAGTTTTACGTGTACTATGCCATATAGAACGTATGTGACTACTTGTTCAACTTTATACAAGTTTAAATATGTAATTGTGAGCATCCAAAATTGAAGAATATAGATATCAAATAAAGTCAAATTAAAAAACATATTTATACATTATTTCACTATATATAATAATGAGTTTAATTATGAGTATAGGAAGTAATGATATCATACTTTTTTAAAAATTAAAAAATAAAATTATCGGACTAAAATTTTTAATATTATACCATGTTAACTCTATTAATTCTCTCAAAATATGTGATAACACTCAACTATATACTAATTCTTTAAAAAAATATATCATAGATGTGTACAAGTTAATGTATGCAACATATATTTGTTGTAGCAGTTTTTAAATTGTCTGCGCTTCTTTTAATTGTGAAGTAGTAGTTAGTCAATGCAACTTTCGACGCTCATCATGGGTCATCTGAAAATAGTTGCATTACATTTTTAAATATGCGAGTCAGGCTGCGTACATTTGACCTTCACGCAATGAGCGAAAGTCTTTGAAGTATTGAGGTAATATTGATTGTAGTAAATAAAAGTTCAAAACAACAGTCAAAGAAAGAATCTTTGTTTTCTTCTAAAAGATAATTTTGTTTGACTGTAATTCTTCATAATAAGAAGCAGCAATATTTATTTGAAAAAATTAATTTCATTTGATTCTCTAATAGAAAAAATCAAATATGCCCTTGAATTTTGAATGGTCTACCATATTTTAAGCAAACAAAAGAAAATTTTTTTTTATCATAATTGAAATGTCTGAATTGATGTATCTTTCATAATTTAATGGCTAATATTAATCAATTTACATGTCCCTTTCTTTTCTTTTTTTTAAGTATTACTTCAAATCATTAAAAGATGAGTACTTTATTTAATTATTTCCCATTACAAAAATATGAAAATTTATTACTTTTAATATTATTAATTAGAATCCAAACAATAACATACCCAATGAAATTTTACAAGTGGGGTCTGAGAGAGTATAATGTATGCAGATTTTACCGCTATTTCATAAAAGTAGAGAGGTTGTTTCCTGTGACCCTCATCTCAAAACTCATATGCAGAAATGAACTAATCATGACAAAATAGAAGGGGAGGGCACGAAAAGAAGATGCGATTATTAATGAAATGCACTTGGCAAATTGTAAATATGATAAAAGAAGGATAAGAATCACACAATACAAACTTTACTGAGAGATCAAAAGAACTCCTGCCCAACTAACCCTACTATACTTCAAAGCTAAATATCTGCTTAACCCTATCAATTAATCCAAAATATAATGAAAATTCTTGAAAAAAACTAAAACAAGAAAAGGGTACACGGTTTCTTGGAAAGGCTTGGTATAAAAAGTTTTTGACTCCTTGACTTCTTCAATATTAATGAAAATTCTTTTTAAATTTGTTACTACATACTTTTTATTTTAACCTATATTTTCTTAAAAGACTTCGGAAAAAATTCTAAAGAAGAATAAATATGTCATTTTATTAGTTTATCTCGAGATTAGTAATTTCGAATTTATCATGCTTATAAAATGTGGTAATTAAGATTTAGAATTCTTATTCTAGAAGGAAAAAAAATGAATTATTTATACTGTTACATAAGATGTTACCTAATTCGAAAAGTCCAAATTTTACTGCTCGAAAATCAAATGCAACTATGAATTTATTTGATCGAGAAAATAAAACGAAATTAAAGTTCTTTTAATTTCAATATTAAGTTGGTATAATCCAAAATAGATTTTTTTTATTTTTATTTGACTAAAAGTTTAATAAAATAAAAAAAAAATTGAATCATGTGATTTAAATTAAAAATATGTAAAATATATAAGATATTTAATTTTATTATCTTAAACATACCACATAAAAAATAAGAAAAAGGTTCTTCTAATTAAAATTTATATATTTAAAAACTATAAAAATTAATTCTTTATTATGATAGAGCAAATTAGTAATGTGTTTTTACTGATTATAGACTTGTAATGTTATGATTATTTATGTTTAGAAAATTATCTATTAAAATTATTTTTTACTTTTTTAAATATAAATCACCCAATTATTATTTTTTTTCCTCAAAATATATTAAAACAACAAAAAAACTTTCTTCTCTCTTAGTTGACATATATTTTGTCATTAAAACACTATATCTAATACAAATTTGAAATTTTTGTTTGAAAATGGAAAAAATAGAAAATATTACCATTCACGAACAACTTTTGATAATCTTTTTTTTTAATCACATACATTAATATAAAAAGCCTAATATAAAGAAAGAAAAATAATATTTGATTCATTTGGAGTGACTTGAACAAGAAAAGATAAAATAACTTTTTTCAACTTTATTTGAATTTTTATTTAATCATAAAAATTTCAAATTCAATTTGAAATTTAATTTCGAATTTGAAAGCTAAATATCCGCATCTATTCGTACCCAATGATCAAAATATTGAAGGTAGTATCCTTACCCTTTGAATTGAATTTGTTTGTTTATCCTTGAGATGATTGTTGATTGTCTAAAGAGTTTGATTGGTTGATTGGTTATTGAAATGAGTCTTGATTATTCTTCGTGCCTCGAGTCCATCTCTAGTTATTCTTTATTCGAGGACGAATGATTTTAAGGGAGAGATAATGTTACACATTAGAAAATTACCTAAATATCTCTAGACGAGAGATTACCCGCATAATACATTATCCCAAATTTTTTAGGTAAATCCAAGTTGAAATTGTGATCAGCATAAAAAATCGAGTGGATAAGTAATCTCAGTTGAATTTTAGACCAATTGAAGTAAAAGATAATTTTTCGGTCAAAATACAATTCCCAGCAAGGTCTGCGACACTTCCGCATCGCAAAGATGCTCCAAAATGAGTCATTCTCACTCTTTACACATAAAACTAATTCAACGGGTGTGATTTATGTGTTACATAAAAAAATAAACTATGGCGGAATAAGTTTTCGACACGAACCTGACCTACTCCATCACAGTTCAAATTTTTTCTATCGGTTGAAATCTTATTGAAGGGCATTCTAGATTTTTACCCAATCCTTCTACATTTAATTCACGACTGATATAAGTTATTTTTAGTCTAAAAAAGGTTCCTAAACCCATTGCTACTTTTCTTTACGCATTCTAAGGAACTAAGGCTAAGAAGAGGAGAAAGGGGCTAGAGTTCTAGGATTTCAAGCTAGGATCTTGCCAATTTGATTGTCTGACTCCATCTCATATATATAAAGCTAAATTAAAGCATGAAATTGTTCTTTCATGTGCCCCACTGATGATAGTAGAAAGATTATGAAAGTATCGGATCTCTATGCATGTTTCTAAGGGTTTCATGTCAACTATATATTCTATGTATTTTATTATGCTCAATGATCTTCATGAACTTGATTTGCTAATAAATATTTTTACATAAGTTATTTTATAAACCCTAAATAGTATTTAATAAACGATTGCATGAATGAACCTAGGAACTGAGTTTAGAGCTTTGATAGTATGAATGTGATTGTGATTGTGACTGTACTATGAGAATTGTGATAATGACGTTGATAGAATTTGATGGTCTTAAGAGTTTTCATAATTGAACTCAAATGATTGATTTAAATTTATAGACCTCTTAAATAATTGCCTAATCCACTCTTGAGAGGTTGATGAGATTTATAAATTGATTGACTTGATAGAATTGATATTGCTAAAGTCCATGTGAGACTTATTGAGTGAATTGATTGTTTTATGAGCATTGAGTCCTGGGAGAAGTATCGAGAAAGAGTAAGTCCAACTCAAACTCAATAACTAAGTCACCAAACGTAAGAGCGAACTGAATCCATTAAATTTGAAATGCTTTCCTATTTTTATTGTCCTGAATTAATAGGACTTGATTGATAATTGGATCTATGATTGGTTGATTCATCCTTTACCCTAGCAAAGTATTAGATGGACATGACAATAATGTCAACTCGTTGTATGATCACAACCTCATAAGTGATTGTTGTCGAATAAGAGAAACTCTCACTTAGATCTTGATAGTACTCTAATTAGATTGGATTATATATGATTGATCATTGTCTAAACTATATTCTTACTTTAGACTTTTGACATCCTGATTGAGTTTCTTACTTCTTGACCTGAGTATTTGAGTTGATGTTATTCTACCTTGATGCTTGTTTCATTCTATCATTTTACATAGTCGTAATTTCACGTATTGACCCCATTTGGACCTGCATTGTTTAATGAAGTAGTGACACATATTAGAGATTCTCAATAGGCGCTTCGTTGAAAATCTATAACAAGTATCAGGTGAGTGGTGAGTCCTCCCTACTATTGGATGATGCATACTATTTATTTCATCTACCTTTTAGAGTTATATTTTAAATTGCTTATTCTGATTTGAGGCAGTCATGGACTTGTCATTGGCACCATTAAATAGTTTGATAGAGGTTTCACAGACTAGAGTGTGATTGGTTTGATTTGAATATTATCTTGGGCTAGTTTCTTTCACACTAATGTTATATATTGATTTGATCAAACTACCTACAATTGAGATTGTCCACCTTGTTCATATTTTTTTACCCTTCCGCTGACAGGTTAGATTATGATTGAATGAATGTGATGCATGAGTCCAAGTGGTTCGTTTGGTGACTAGCAGTAGTCTCTGAGTGTCGGTCATGGCTAAAGTACCCTCTCGAGGCGTGACAGTGATAACCAATTTCAAACATACTAGAATAATAAATGTTATAATTTTGTTAATTCCACAAATAGTTATTCATGTTTAGGAAATTGTATTCAAATTATTTTTAGGTATTTCTAGGATTGTAAAACTATTGAATACTAACACCATAAAAGCATTTCTCTCTTTTAGTTGACATGTCATGTCACATTAAACAATATACTCAATTTAGATGTGAAATTCTCGTTACGAAGAAAAAGGATAATATTACCATTCTAGAAGAAATTTTTATAAACTTTATATCATTTGATAACACATTGACTATATAAAACCTAATATAATAGAGGGAGAAAATATTTGATTCATTTTGATCGACTCAAAAAAAAATTAACTTTATAGATTTAAATCACAAGCAAATCAAAGAAGAAAAGAAAAGAAGTCCACAAGTCCAAACATTATAATAAGTATTCTAATATTTTTATTTTAGCATAAGTAGAGGCTTTCTACATAAATATTAATGCCATAAAGTCCACTCATGGTTGGAATTTCATGAATTTTTAAATGCCTCCAACTATTTTTTTCAATATCATAAAAATAACAATCTAAATTATCATCATTTCTCAACACAGTAAATATAATTTCGCCACCACGAGAATTGCAAAGTCCTGTTAAAGGAAAATTTATTGGTTTCGGTATATTTTCCACATGATCTTTCCACTGCAAAGGAATGCAAATGCTATGACCTTTCCATTCTTCTGTTTCAGTATTTTCCAAAATCCACAAATCATTTTGACCAGAGAAACATTCTTCACGATCTAACAAAGCGACCTTGTCCTTCACTTCTATCAAACTGTAATTCAATATATTGTCACATATCTCATTATCCAATCCAATAATTCTGAAATTCTCATTGCTTAAATCAAATGCCACTAATGATTGCATGGAGTAGTCCAACATATAGATAACTCCTTTAATAGAGCAACTTTTTGTACTAAAATATGGGAAAAATTCAATGGTACTTTCAACTTTTCTCCATGATTTGTCAATGCCTAAAGTGACAACAAAATTTTGTTTCTCAACATGCATCAAAACTTTGTACTTTTTTTCTACTGGTTCATAACCTAGTGCGTAGTAATATGAATAGTTAAATGAGTGAGGAATTTTTTTTGGACGACGAGGAAGTCGTATTATTTTTCTTGTACTGGGATTGAATATTCTAACGGACTGCTTGAAGTCATTCCAAATGCAATACATACCATTAACAGACAACCCATTGAAGTATTGACCATGACAATTAAATTTCCATCTGGTGGTTTTTCCATTTTTGTTAAGCTCTATCTCGTATAAATCTTTGATGTCTGCCATAAGGAATTTTGTTCCACCATTACGAATCATAGAGCGTTGGTGATGAACATAAATAAAATCTGAATCCAACACAAGGGTATTAAAAAATTTAGAGACACATCGAAAACGCATCAATGACATAACAGGAAGCCATAAGAATATTTCGATAATTATTTCTGAGGGAAGGCTAGGTAATTTTGTCATAGGTTGCATCTTTGTATCCTAGATGTGAAAAACAGGATGAGGACTGAGTCAGTTATATAACTAAGGTAAAATTTTCCTTATTAAATGTCTAAATTTGACTAGATTATCTATTTGCCTATGAATTAAATCAATACTAAGTTGATCTGATCCAAAATAACTTTTTTTCATTTATTTTTTAATTTTAGTTTGACAAAGTAAATAAGAATTTTGAATCATATGATCTTAAATAGAATATATCAGAATATCATTAATTTTGTGATTTGAAAAATAAAAAAGGATTTTTTTTTTTAATAAAATGTCCTAAAAAGAAATGTATGATAAACTGATTAACATAAAGAAGGTAATTAAAATTAATTATTATTTATCTATAAGAGCAAAAGTGTAATGTTTTTTCTGTCATTATTAGTCGCTATTTTTCTGTTTCCTTCCCTCCTTTTGTCATATCTAGTTCGTTTTTACTTACGAGCTTTGAGACGAGGGTTTCCAGGAAACAACCTCTCTACTTCTATGGTAGTGATAAGGTCTAAGTACATTCTAGCCTCCCATACTCCACTTGTGGGATTATATTGGGTATGTTGTTGTTGTATCATTAATTTTGTGATTTGAAAAGTAAAGAAGGAATTTTTTTTTAATAAAATGTCCTAAAAAGAACTGTACGACAAACTGATTAACATAAAGAAGGTAATTAAAATTAATTATTATTTATCTATAAGAGCAAATGTGTAATGTTTTTTCCAATTATAGACTCTCTACAAATATTTGCTAGCTCACATATTTCAAATATTATAGACTAATAATGTTATAGTTTTTAATTTTTTAAAGTTATAAAATTACTCAATTATTATTTTTTTTCTTCAAAATATACTAGACAAACAAAAAAGCTTTCTTCTCTCTTGGTCAACTTATGTCATATTAAAAGCTATATTCAATTCAAATTTGAAATTTTTGTTTGAAAATGATAAAAATAGAAAATATTATCATTCGAGAAGAATTTTTGTGATCGTTCTTTTATCACATACATTAATATACATAATGCTTAATATAAACAAAGAAAATATTTTTTTTTTAGAAATATGTGAACATTTTTAAAGCGTCAGAGCAATTATTATTTGCAAGATAACCAATTTTAAACAGAATAGGATAATAATATTATAGTTTAATTCATTCGACGAATAGTTATTTATGTTTACGAATTATCTATTAAATTTTTTTTATTGTAAAATTATCAAATACTAAACATCATAATAGCATTTTTCTCTTATAGTTGACAAGTTATGCCACATTAAACAATATATTTAATTTAGATTTGAAATTCTTATTAGAAAAGAAAAAAAAAGATAAATTATTACCATTCTAGAAGAATTTTTTATGAACTTTGTATGGAGCCAAAGATTGACTATTTTTTGGCCTTGGACTATGATGGAATAAAGCAAAATGACTCTTTAAACTATCTGCGTTTTTTTCATTTGTGAAGTAGCAGTTAGTTAATGCAACTTTCGACGCTCCTCATGGGTCATTTGGAAACAGTCATTTTATGTTTTTAAACATAGGGGTTAGGCTGCGTACATCCGACCCCCCTTCACCTTGCAATGAACGGGAGTCTTTTGAGGCATTGGGATATGTTGTTGTTGTATCATTTGATAACACATTGACATACGTAAAGCCTAATATAATAGAGGAAAAATATTTGATTCATTTTGATTAATTAAAAAGAAAAATAATAATATCTTTAACTTTATAGAATTAAATAAGAAGCAAATCAAAGAACAAAAAAATAAGAAGCCCATAAGTCCAAACATAGTAATAAGTATTTCAATATTTTTATTTTAGCATAAGTAGAGGCTTTCTACATAAATATTAATGCCATCAAGTCGACTCATGGTTGGAATTCCATGAATATTCAAATGCCTCCAATTGTTTTTTTCAACATCATAAAAATAACAATCTAAACTATCATCATTTTTCGACGCTGTAAATATAATTTCACCAGCACGAAAACTGCAGAGTCCTGTAAAAGAAAAATTTATTGGTTTCGGTATATTGTTCACATGATCTTTCCACTCCAAAGGAACACAAATGCTATAACCCTTCCATTCTTCTGTTTCAGCATTTTCCAAAATCCACAAATCATTTTGACCAGAGAAACATCTACAACGATCTAACAAAGCCACCTTACCCTTCACCTCTATTAAACTGTACTTCAATATACTGTCAGATACCTCATTACCCAATCCAATAATTCTAAAATTTTCAACTCTTAAATCAAATGCAACTATTGATTTAATCTCGAAGTCCAACATATAGATAGCTCCTTTAATAGAGCAACTTTTTGTACTATAATGTGGGAAATATTTAATGGTGCTTTCAACTTTTCTCCATGATTTGTCCATGCTTAAGGTGAAAATAAAATTTCGTATACGCCCACGGGAATTTGCAACATTCATCAAAACTTTATACTTCTTTTCTATCGGTTCATAACCCAGTGAATAGTTATACGATGAGTGAGAAACTTTTCTTCGACGACAAGGAAGTCGTATCATTTTTCTTATACTTGGATTGAAAATTCTAACAGTCTCTTTGGTGGCATTCCACATGCAATACACACCATTAACACATCGTCCACTGAAGTATTTAGCATGGCCATTAAAATTCCACCTAGAGATTTTGCCATCTTCGTTTAGCTCTATATCATAAAAATCTTCGGTGTTAGCCATAAGCAATTTGGTTCCACCATCGCGAATCATAGAGCGCTGATGATGAACATAAATAAAATCTGCATCCAACACAAGGGTATTAAAAAATTTTGATACGCTTCTAAAACGCATCAATGACATAACAGGAAGCCATAAGAATATTTGGATAATTATATCTAGGGGAAGATCACAAGGAAGATTTGTCTTTGGTTTCATCTTTGTATCCTATGTAAAAAAGAGGCTAAAGACTGAATTAGTCAAATGGTTTTGTGACCTTTTATAAGTGGGATAAAATTTTCCTTATTAAATATTTGGTTTGACCATATTATCAACTTCCCTAAAATGTTAAAGTTGGATTAGATCAATATTAATTTGCTATAATCTAAAATAGACTCTCTTTTTTTCTCCTTTTGATTTTTATTTGACTAAAAAAAGTAATAAAGTAAATAAGATATTTGAATTATGTGATTTAAATTAAAGATATATCAAAATATCATCAACATAAATGAGCAGGGGTCGGATGTACGCAGCCTAATTCCTATATTTAAAAACATAAAGCGGTTGTTTCCAGATGACCTATGAGGAGCGTCGAAAATTGCATTGACTAATTGCTACTTCACAAATGAAAGAAGTACAAACAGTTTAAAGAGTCATTTTGCTTTATTCCATCGTACTCCAAAGCCAAAAAATAATCAATCTTTGCTCCATCCGAGATTGATATATTTTTATATATATCAAAATATATCAAAATATTTTTTATCTTGTCATTTTAAATATGTCACGTAAAGAGTCAAAAAACGAAAAATTATTTTTTATGAAATGGACTAAAAAATATAAGAAAAAACTAATTAAAATAAAAAGTATAAAAACTATACAAATTAATTCTTTATCTATAAAAGAACAAGTGAGTAATGTTTTTTCCAATTATAGACTCTCTACAAAGATTTGCCAGCTCACATATTACATGTTTCAAATATTATAGATGATTATTTAAGTTTTGAAAATTGTCTATTAAAATTATTTTTGATTTTCTCAGATAATAAAATCACTTAATTATTATTCTTTTTCCTCAAAATACACTAAATGTTAGGAGTATCAAAACAATAATAATAAAAAACGATTGAATCAATCGAACTTAACCATAACAAATCAATTTATTTGATTTTTTTTTCAATATAATTACAAACTTTTATTTAACCTTATGACTGTCCCAAATAATATAAATAAGGTGATCTTTTAAATTTATATTAAAAAATAAAATCAAATTGAACTGAATAAGTTTACATATATGTAATATGTTTTATATATTATCAAATATGTTAATTTAATACATAAATATATATTTTATAAATTATTTTTCAAATATAGAAAAAAAATTAGTTTTAACTTTTTAAAGAATACAACTAATGAACTATAGTCAATGAGGTCTTCTTAATTTCATCCTATCTAGAATAGAAGATATCAATATTAAATATGAAGGTTTTATTGTGTAGATATATGTCACACCTTGAGCGTACACCCTGGACGTTGTTGGCACTCGAAAATTATTTTTGGTCCTAAGCGAATCACTTGATCTGGCTACTTACTCAGTGAAAGATTTAATAATGATGGTAACAACCATAAAAGTAGTAAGATAAGCTAAACTATCTGCATAACTGAATAAGAAAGCTTTTAAGCAATGTCTGAATAACTGAAAACTGAAATATAAATCATACAGCCTATGGACCCTCTACTAAGCTATCTGAAAGGACTATTGAGACAGGCCCCAAGTAGTCAGAATTGAAATAAAACTGAAATGACATAACATGACATGAACTAAAGAGCCTTGGACTGAAAAGAGGCCTCACCACTATCTGGAAGCTAGCAAGTTCTCAACGGAGCTGCTTCTGAGGAACTCGGTCACCTGCATCTGCATCATAAAACGATGCAGATCCTAAGGACGTCAGTACGTAGAATGTACGGTATGTAAGATGGCCAAAATATTTAAACCAAAATACCATAATATATCATGAAAAACATAATCATAATCATAAATGAGTTAACCATAATCATAAGGCTAGTAGGCTGAAAATAACATGCAAGACAATAATATGTTGAAAATAGTAATAAAACATAATTTTCTTAGCTCGGGGAGTTTCTCTAACTGACAACCACCACTATGAGCGTCATGATGATATAGCGTCTTGCCCAGGCTGCCAAAGTCATCTCATATTTTGCCAGGGTAAGGAACGAAAATTAGGGGAGTGAATTCATTCCACAATTGGGTCATCTCAGTGGCAAATGGGGAGTTGTACCTTGGTACAATCCTATCCTACGTTGCCTACGTAGTTTATGAGTTTAAGTTGTTATTATTACTCTCACTCATATTGGTGCTGAATACTACTCTCAAAATTTGTTAATTATATGTTCATACTTAAAAGAATATTCTTACTCAAAGTATTACTTTTTCTCTTTGGGACTTAGCCCAACTTAACTTTCTCTTAGATTTTCTCAAAACTATCAAAAGTCATAGGCTTCAAGCTTCACTATTCATAAAATACTTATACTAATATTTTACTTGAGTTTAAAGCAAGATATCAAGATTCATAGATTTTCGTAGTAACTTTAGGGCTTAACTAGTTTAGTAATTAAAAGTAGTATACCAACTTAAGACTTCAATTTAGTAGAAGATTTTAGTAAATCTTATGTTTTTCTTCAAAAACTCATTAAATCATGCATCATCTCATCAAAGCATATCCCCAACATATAACTCTTTGTACTCAATAAAATACATATATAATATCAATTTAAATTACTCTTTTATCAATGCATAGAAAAGTCATCATCTTTACTAGAACATGTGAAATCTTTATTTAAAATACTTGTTTAAAGGCATGAAAAATCATCAAATCTCAATATTAAAGAATTTATAGAAAGTCATGATCATCAACTTCCTTATGGTTCATGGGAAAGTATCCACAAATAAAAATTTCAACATTATAAGATATAATAATAATTATAACTTAGTGCACAAATATATCTAACTCAATGAAAGAGGAATTAACTCATTTAGAATTCAAGACTTGGGACTTTTGATGAAAACTAAGTCATACTTTTTAAAAATATTCTAAAGCTAATGAATTTAGAGTGGCCTTACATATCTTGGAAGGAATTCTTGAAGAATTTGAAGAATTTGAAGAATCCCTAAGTTCTATTACCGAATCTTAAATTCTTACGCCTGAATGCTTAAGAGGGTTTGCTTGAACGTATGAATGAAAGAAATAATATTTTATGAACTTAAATCGTATTAAAACTTAGTTTAGGATATGGGATGTGGAAAAGATTAATTTTACCCCTCCCCATTACAAAAGAAAAATGGGTCTGATTTTACACTAGTGCGCGTCGCACACTAGTGTTAGAAATCAGATTTTCGCAAAATTCAGTTTTTCATCAAAAATCCAGAAAACACTAAGTGTAAATTCACGTTCTCTCTGCATCACAGAGAGGACGCGAATCCGTACTGTTTTTGAATTTTTTTGAAAAAAAATAAATTCGTATTGTTTTGAGTTTTTGTATGGTCGAGATCATTGTTTGACTCGATTTTTCGCACTGATCACAAATCTAATTTTGAATTTGCAAACGGAGTAAGGAAAGATACGTTACGTACAAAGTCAAGTCTAAAAATATTTTTGTTATTTTACGGGGTGGGGGGGGGTGGGGGGGGTTACAGTATGGAGAAGATGGTGGTGTTTTTGAGTTCAACTATTTGATTAAGAACAGTAAAACGATGAAATGTGTTTTTTTCTCTATGAATTTTATTGAGTTGATTCATTTGAATAATAAAGAAATATAAAAATAATGATGTATTTTGAATGTCACTCTAAATATAAAATAATTGAAAATTAACCAAATCAAATTGGTACTGAATTGAAATCGACATAATTGGAATGATTTTAAGAAAAATTGATTTTGATCCTACATTGAAAGTACCATAAAAATTAAAATGATATTATTTTTTTAAAAAAAAATCAAATTGTCCCATCGGCACTCCTGCTAAACAACAAAAAAGCATTCTTCACTTGTAGTTAATATGTTATGTCACATTAAATATTATTTTCAATTTAAATTTGAATAAAAAAATAATATTTTATTTATTTGAAGCGATTCAAAAAAGAAAAGATAAAAACAATGTTTCAACTTTATATTAATTTTGACTAATATTTAAAAATATAATTTTTTTAATTTAAAATTAAACTAGTTCTCAAAAATTGAAATATGAGAATATTTCTAAAGCATGGGAGTAATTATTATTTGCAAGATAACCAATTTCAAACATAGCAGAATAATAATGTTGTAGTTTATTTCATTCCACGAATAGTTATTTATGTTTGGAGAATTCTTTATTAAAATTATTTTTTTAATTTTTTTAGGAAAAAAAGATTAATATAATAGAGGGATAAAATATCTGGTTCGTTTTAATTGACTAAAAAAAATATCATTAACTTTATACACTTGGATAACAAGCAAATAAAAAAAAACATAAGTCCAAATATAGTAATAATTATTGTATCATTATTATAATTATTATTATTATTATTATTATTATTATTATTATTTTAGCATCAGTAGAGGTGTAACAACAACAACAACAGTATACTCAGTGGAATCCCACACGTGGGGATCTGGGGAGGTAGAATGTACGCAGACTTTACCACTACATCATAGAAGTAGAGAGGTTATTTCTTGGGAATCAATACAGGTATAACACCTCATAAAATTACCAAAACGCTTCTGGAACGTAATGTGCACATAATGCGTCTTCCAAAGCTCTGATGGGAAATCCAAGATTGAATTTGCGATCAGCTCAAAAAATTGAGTGGAAAAATGGTCTTGACCCGACTTTAGAGCAACCGAGTCAAAAATAATTTCCATAATTTTGACCCAAAATAGTGAGGATCCACGTCTAGGGCGCGACGTGCCTAGGATGCGGAACCACACTTGTATTTTTTAAAAAAAGTTTCAACCGGATTGAAAAATTGATCGGAAAGCAATTTATGAAAATTTATGCATAAAATACTTTGATGAACTCGTTTTATGTGTACTTTTCTTGGAAAATAGTTTTTCAACGTGTTTTGAGAATTTCATGAAAATAACACATGTTCGTGCCCCTGCCACAACGCGGACATGGCGTTACGAAATAAAATTTTATTTATTTTTTATTTTGAAAAGGGTATTTTGATAAATCTCCAAACCCCTTCCAAGTCCTGTAAACGATTATAAGATTATTTTTCTGCAAAATAAGGATTTCTAACCTAATTTTCAGCCTCCAAAGGTGAGAGTTTTGAGAGAGCAAGAGAGGAGAAGCTTGGTATCTTGAGGGCTTGAGTCGAATTCTTGCAAGGATTCGTATTGTCTTCATCCAGGTATGTAAGGCTAAACTAAAAGCTTGGGATTGTTCTCCCATGTGTCCCATAGATGGTGTTAGATGAGAGTTGAAAGATTCTTGAGTTTATACATTTGATTCTTGAAGTATTATCTTGAATTAATTTTCTACAATATTAATGAGTTTTCTGTAAATAATCTTCTTGGAGTGGAATAATTGTTTGAAGATATGTTCATGTCATCATTCACATGAACCCAAATTGAAGACTATGGTTTCTTCTATGCTTTATTCTGAAAACTGAGATTTGATAGTCATATTGAGTATGCTAATCCCGATAATATTTTTTAGCATATTTTACTGAATTTCATGAATATAACTTTTGAGCATGAATAGTGATTTGAGAAAGAGTTTGATGGTATGCAGAGATTATTTTTGAAACATAAGTATTTCTTTTAGAAAACACTTAACATTCTTATGAGTTTTGATTGGGTTGAGCATTGAGTCTAAATGATATTTTGAGTACATAATTGTTGCTTCCCTAGCACACACAAGTGTACGCAGTATCAGAAGTAATACGGTGGCCCTAAGTAAGGAGCCAGGTTGTCAAACCCAAGGGATTTGAATGTAATTTGTTCTTTCTCTCGGTTATCACGTTTTTGGTGCTTTTGGTTAAAAGAGTTATTATTTTATGGAAAATAAATTGTAAAAGAAATAACTTCTAATAACTAATATGACTTCACAAGACATCAATTAAGACTGCAATTTAGAGGTTGTAACTGTTGCGAAGCTGTCTATTCTTAACAATACCTTTCTCTACGTCTGGTTTCTTAATTATTGATTCACGGGGTTTAATATACCTGAAGAGGGTTGCACGCTTCTGCCGGCCTATCATTATTGACTGCCTAACTACATCGTTGAGCAGGGATAGACAGACCAATAAAAATGCATTAAAGCTATCTTCTCGTATATGAACCAAGCAAGGTGCAAGGGTAGTTGTCACAAGTCTACCTTACACAAATCAACCTAGTTTTCTAGCATTGAACAAGCTCCCTATGCTATTGTGTTCTATCTACTCCAACATCTCTTGAATCCAGAGTGGACAATAAATTTACTCCCTAGTTGGCCAGACTTTGAAGTATAGATATAACATAGGAATAATAGAAAGAAATCATTTATAGATATCAAAAGAAGAACTACCCATAGTCTATGGCTACAACCCCAGAATATGAAAGCCACTCATGGACGTGAAATACATTATGAATGAAGTGGAAAACATTAGAAACCAAAATCTAAAGAACAAACTAATCAAATTCTTGGTGAAAAAAATAGTTCTCCATCGCCTCTATAGTACTTCTTGCGTAAAAACACAGTCTAAAAACCTAAAGTCTAAGATAGAAAAATAATAAAAAACTTGTTTTTTGACTTTTTCACGTCAGGTTCTCCGGTTCGTGATGCAGACCCCATATTTTTCTGGATTTTCGCTTAAAATTGCTGATTAGACAATTCTGTATATTTTTGCAAAGGTCCAAGACGCAAACCTTGCACCTCCTTGCATTTCACACCTTTTTAATCTCGTTCAGCTTCTACAACTTTTCTCCCAGTTCTGTCACGTGGATTATTAGTCTTTTGGTTGTTTTTCTTGATTTTTGTCCTTCACATTCCTGGCTATGCTCTTCCATCGAATTCAGGTCCAACCCCAAGCTCCCCAATCAAAGCAAAACCCTGCATAAACACAACCAATAGGTATACTTGACCCTACATTAGTGAAATATGAGAAAAATGATACTTAAACACATGGACGCTATTAATTTGTCCTTCGAATTCATTCTATTTATGGGTATTATTGGCTAATTAGACGTATAAATATGCCTAAGATCAATGATGATGACAATGTAAATATATTTTTCATAAAATTTCATGAATAGATGATGGTGATAGATGATATGTGTCACGACCCAACCCAAGGGCCGTGAATGGTGCCGATAGGGCACCCAGACATACACTTATACTGAATCTCCATTTATGACAGCTAAGGGATTTCACAAAATTTCTATAGAGTTTCCTCTATTTTTCTAATCAACCCCACCTGCAATTAAAGAAGATTGATTTGATAGATAAGTTGTGCATGTTTTAGTCTTGGGAGCATTATTGAGCACCGAGTTGAGTGAGGAGTGTCATCCCAAAATTGTATTTGTCAGCGTAGGATAGTCATGCAGCATGTTCTGGCGACTCTTGTCCCAACAGTTGGACAATTCTCATTGGATCCGAGAAAGAGAGATAGATATACTATGTCCTTTATCGTGGCAAGTTTAGGATGGGCGTGACAACGATGTCAATTCGTTATGCCTCACCTGACTTAAATGTGGCGTGATAGGATAGATGTCGATTAAGAGAAACTCCCAAGAAACATTGATTGAGCATGAGATTTCTAACGGAGTCATTCTTTCTTTTCAAATGTATATTATAAAAGAGCATAATTTACTTTAAACTTGCATGTTTTACCGAGTTCAGATGAGTTGAGCCTTTTAAGTTGAGTTGATGTTAATTTCATACTATTTTACCTGTTTTGATTTCGTTCAGCTATTTTACATACCGGTATATTCCATATACTGATGTCCCCCTCTAAGACTACATCGTTTCATGGTATAGATAGACGGGATATAGATCATCAGCAGGGGAATCGTTGAAGATCTTTGGACATTCAGCGAATTGGTGAGTCTCCCTTACTTTAGAGGATTCATATGTTATTTTCATCTTGCTTTAGACTTAGATACTTATTAGCTTTATTTTAATTGAGGTAGCCATGGACCTGTCGTTGGCACCACCTAATAGTGATAGAGGCTTCATAGACTAGATTTGGATTGTTGATTGACATGACTACGAGCTAGTTTCTTTTCTCCTAGCCTTTTATTATAATATTATTTTGAGATTTGAGGAGATGAGCTCATTTACTTCCTTTTGTTCTTCCGCTGATTTATAGAATGAATGAACGAATAATTGTGATGAGGCCAAGTGGTTCGCTTAGGAACTAGCAATAGTCTCTGAGTGCTGGTTATGTCTAGAGTACCCTCCCAGAGCGTGACAAGAGGCTTTCTACATAAATATTGATGCCATAAAGTCCACTCATGATTGGAATTTCAGGAATTTTCAAATGCCTCCAAGTATTTTTTTCAACACCATAAAAATAATAATTAAACTATTATCAATTTTTGAAGCAGTAAATATAATTTCATTTGTGCGAGAATTGTAGTCCTGTAGAAGAAAGACCTATTGATTTCGGTATATTTTTCACATGATCTTTCCACTGCAAAGGAACGTGAATGCTATGACCCTTCCATTTTTTTGTTCCAATATTTTCTAAATCCACAAATTATTTCGACCGGAGAAGCATCCACAATGGCGTCCGCACACAACCCAGACCCTGCGCACTACTGCACTCCGCCAGACTTGCTGGCTTGCTAGAACTCCTACATCGGAAAAGAGAGAGGGAGTCCTGGGCTATTTAGTGAGGGACCAATAGATTAACCTGTGAGGCGCCTTTTGGGGCTTTCCCCCCAAGGGGACAAAACCGTGCGCCTGGGCTGTGTGCGGGCAAAGTGGACAATACTTCACAGTGATGCCGGGTCGTGACAATTATAGACGATTATTTATGTTTTCTTAAAATTGTTTACTAAAATTATTTTTTTGATTTTCTAAGATTATTAAATCACTTAATTATTATTCTTTTTCGTGAAATACACTAAATGTTAGGAATATTTTTTAAAAAAAAAAAAAGAAAAAATGATCGAATCAGTCGAACTTAACCACAACAAATCAATTTATACTTTTTTTTCAATATAATTGTAAACTTTTATTTAAGCTTATTATTGTCCCAGATATATAAATAAAGTGGTCTTTTAAATTTATATAAAAAAATAAAATCAAATTGAACTGAATAACTTTACCTATATGCAATATGTTTTATATATTATCAAATATGTTAATTTAATACATAATAAATATTATCGGCTAACCTCCAATCTCTATGGCATTTTTTTCGATAAACACATGGTCACACCTTATCTAAAAAAAAGATTCTTTTTTTATTATTTTTAATGCAGAGTTGAGTAGTGAAAAAAATAATAGATACGACAAAACATATATATAATTATAGAAAAATAAATAAGTGTTCCTTTTAGGAATTGAGACTAACAAAGGAAGAATATAATTTTGTTTTTATAGATTATGGTAAAATATTTAATGAGGCTAATATATCTAAAATTTAAATATAAGTATGATAATTTTAACGAATTAATGGTTTATCCGCTTAGGAAATTGAATAATCCACTCCCGCACTAATAAGACATTAATTATAAAATTTTAATTTATTCCCCAATAATTTATTCATTAATCCAATACTCATAAATTAATAAACTAATTTTATGGTTGACTTATCGATTTTCAATTTTGAATACACTTAGGGGGAAAAGTTATGAAGCAAAAACTTGTCATTTTGAAGATTTATATGGAAATTAGTAATTTCGAACTTGTTATCCCACGTAAAATATGATATAAAAATAACATGATAAAAAAAATATAAACAATTCAAAAGTTGATTGTACCAAAATCAAAAGCTCAATTAGAGGTGAAATAATTTCATATTTTATTCCATGATCATTATTTCATACTAAACAAATTTCATGATTCTCGACAAATGAGACTTTTTGAAATTTGGACCTACAAGTTGGTTGATTGTCTTATGGAAGAATTTTAGATAATGCTTTCAAATCAAATATTTAATTAAAGTTGATTATGAAGAATATATAAAGTACTACATTTTGTAATTGATTATTCAAATTATTAAAAAAAAAATTATTTTATTATTTTACTTTGTCTATTTTAGTGGTTTACAAAGTCAATGGAATTGGCAAGTTTATATTTGATTGACAAAAATCAATGGCGAAAGTAAAGGAAGTGTTACTTTCCAATTTGAAAACAAACAAATAAAAAAAGTAGGCCAAAAGACAATATAAAAAATTAATAACAAATTATAATATACATTTAGAGGTAGTCACAAGTCGATTATTGATCAAAATTAAAATTAAATTAATTTAATTTAATTTTTAAATTCTCAAGATTGAACTAATTAATTATAATATACATTTATCAATTTGGTTGTTATCGATTTTAATTTAGTTTGATTTAGTTATTAAGTATATATAAAAATAAAAGTAATGATACATTCATTCAAATGGAGAAAAAGTGATTACATTTCATTCAAAATGAAAAATAGTTAGAACTACTGATATTATAGAACTTTCTATCACTAAATTTACTATGAAAAAAGTTTCAAAATTCACCATTTGGGTCTAAAGGGAAGAGATAGTGTCATTTGTAGTCCCACCAGGAATTGTCATAGACATTCATATACACAAAAAATAATAAAATAAATATTCTCGTCTTGAACATTTATACTTTCATCAGTAGATTAAAAAATAAATTCAGTAAAATTATGTTAGGAACATTAAACTACTACTTTTATATTTAGGAATCTTTTGTTATATTAAATTTTAATCAGTTAATTATTTAACTTTTAATTATTCAACTCTAAATTATAACTTTACGTATTCAAAAACTATTAATATATCTATATTATAAGTAATTGAATTGATTTTCTCTCATCTTTGTCGTTTCATTATAGACTAAATTATTGCATCAAACTAATAGCATTTATTTAATTTTATTTACATAATTATTATATTTATTCAATAAAAATACTATTTATCTATAATTTTTTAGTTAACATAGTTAGATATAAATATCTAAAGCATATAAGTATTTCTGGAAAAGAAAAAAGATATAATATTAATGGCAAGATGATGTTAGGTTATAATTTGGTGGCCTACTACTTACTATTTCACACACTTCACGCATCTTTCTATTTTTGACACGAATACAAATAAGGATAACAACAATTCCACTTTTTATAGTTTTAATCTTTCGGATAAGATATTTCGCATTTATATAAGATTTGAAAAGTAAAATTTTATTGAATATGTTATTATTATATGTGAGATTTAATTTTGGTTTCAAGTTTGATGCATGAAAAAATTCTTGATAGAAAGTATTTTGTGTCGCATAGGACCCCATTTAGGAGAAAACACTCTCTATTAAGAATTTTTCACACTTAGGGCTCAAACTCGAGATCTTTGATTAAGGAAGATGGAAATCTATCCACTGCACCATAGCCTTTAGTTATTGACATAAAAATATTTGACAAAATCTAAAAGACTCATTACAAACATTGAACCAAAAGTAAATTATGAAAATTAGTAAAATTTTAATCTTAATTAAACAAAGTATTTGATATCGTCTATGTAAATATTTCTCTTCCATTATGCTACGTTTGAAATATTCAATGGTATTCTCTCCAATATATTGAAGAGTCAATTGAATCTAATAATTTTGATGATTAATTTTAGACGATCTTACTTATTATAAAGTTTAATGATTATAGGAACAATGTTTTCAATTGTTGAGGTGTTATTTTCAATCATTCAAATTTGGATCAAGAAAAATAGTTTCAGAATCTTTAAAAATATTGATGGAATAGATGTGTGTGGAATTCTTTGAAAAGAGTGATTTTTTTTTAAATTTTTTGAAAAATTTGTCATAGGTACGGCAACGACAACGACAATAATGACAATAATAATAAACCCAGTAAAATCCTACAAGTGGTACCTGGGGAAGGTAAAATATACGCAGACCTTACCACTATCTTATAGAGATACAGAGGTTGTTTCTGGAAGAGCCTCAACTCAAATATCTCAGCCTCAAAAATAAAAAAACACTAGATATAGACTAAACAATTAGAATAAAAAATAATTGATAAACGAACAATAACAACACAATATATAAAGACACAACTAATCCTACTAACCTACTAAATCGCAAGGCAAGGCAAGACAACATCCTACCCCTATTAGCCTATTAATCTTCTATCCTACTATGTGATCTCTATTCCTTTCTATCTAATATCATGTCTTCGATGATATGGTACGACAACATTTTTAAAAAATTTGAGCAACATATTTTAATTTGATTAGCCTATATTTCTTTTTTTTTTATATAAGGATTAGCCTATATTTCAATGATAGAATTAAATATTTTAAAGAATAATCTTCTAGGCTTCAACTACTCATTTAATGTTTGCTACTATTAGAACTTGAAAATATCCTCAATTTCAACAACCACCAAAGCTACTAATAACAACAAAATAATATATAAAATAAAGTTTGATTAACCTACATCTGTATAAGTGAACTAATTTGGGTTTGGTGGAAAGTAGCTTAATCATGGATTGTTATATTAATTTATTGACAATTTCTAGAGAGAAAAGTTCATTAATTAGCTCTTAGAAAATGACATTTGGGAAAGAAAAAAAGTAAAAAAAATAATTAACAAGAGAAGAGAACTTCTAAGGAGTTAAGTGTGGGTTTAGTAGTTTTGTGAAGTGGGATTAAGCTTAATCAATTACCTAATTATGAAAGGGGAATGAAAAGTAGATGAAAATGACTTTCTTGTCCAAGAAAATTGTATTCCCTTTGTTTTAAAATATTTGTCACATTTTTCTTTCGAAAGTAAAGTTATATTAAATTTGATCAATATTTTAAAATGTAAAGTTTTCATCATATTGATATAAAAAAATATTACAATGTATAATATTTTTTATATAGCTTTTGAATATCTATATTTAATTTTAATACAATTACTTTAATCTAAATTAACTCAATAGACTAGTCGAACATATTTTGAAGAAATAAAATATGACAGCTATTTTAAAACGAAAGGAGTATAATCCAAATGTAATTGTTTTAAGGTCCAATGCAAAATAATCTTCTTTCTTTTTATTTAGGATTGTTAAATTGACGATTTTAAGTTGAATGTAATTAGGTCAAACTGAGTTGATTTAATGAATGAGCAAATCATTAACTACCGAAAGGTTACTTAGCTTGAAATTAATGAGTTCAATTAAAATAGTACTGCATATTTGATAAAATGATGGATCACTAATCCGCTTAAATGTTATACACTTAGATAAAAATAAATTGAGTTAATAAATAAACAGCTCATTTATTCGTTTAAACTCAAGCAGGTTAGATGAATCATTTGCATAATTTGTTGTTAATAGACCTATTTGAATGTTTTACGATAAATTGTTCAACGCTTAATTTCTTCTTTTAGGATTTTCAACTCGATCTCCAATACAAAAAATCTATGAAAATGACTACGTCTCATTCTTGAATAAATTAATATTAACTATATATTATATTATTGTCCATATCACTCCATTTAAGTTAACCACTTCTAAGACTATAAACAAAATTATATTGAACAACTATATATATAGTTAGTTTTGATTTTTGAATAGTAACCCCTCCAATCTCCATAATGAATAAAAAAACTCAAACATAGCCATCAAACATTAAACTCCTCAAATTGTTAACATATATGGTGGAGCCCAATAAGGTATCTCATATTTTACTTTGGTTTCAAGAAAACAACTTGTCCCTTACATTTGTTTGTCTTCCTACTTGGGAAAATTTTAAATTGCTCCTTGCAAATTTCTATATTTTGTTATAAAAACATTAATCTAGAAACCAATAGTTCAATCCCTTTTTCTTATTCTTTCATCATAGGAGAAAAAAACTATTGTGATATATCTAATAGGTAAAGTTAGTAAATACACATGTTTGTTGGTAGATAACAGATGTTCGATATCGATGAGATAGTAAAAATGCGGGCAAATTAAACAAGTTAAAAAAAATTCTCATGATCAAGCATGTGATGGGAGGGATTTTTACCTCATGGATCTTTACAACAACAACAATAACATTACCCTAATGCCTCAAAGGCTCCCGTCTATTGCGGGGTAAGGGGGGATAGGATGTACGCAGCCTGACTCTTATGTTTAAAAACATAGCGCGACTGTTTCCAGATGACCCATGATGAGCGTCGAAAGTTGCATTGACTAATTGCTACTTCACAATTGAAAGAAGCGCAGACAGTTTAAAAAGACATTTTGCTTTATTCCATCATACCCCAAAGCTAAAAAATAGTGAATCTTTACTAGTCAAAAATCAAGTAGGATGCAAACAAATAATTAAATTATTGTACAAGGAAAATAATTTGGCAGTATTTGTATGAGTTTAATATGATGGTACATTTTAGACTATTTCAAAAGTGGACTTGTTCAATATTTATCTTTATATTATAAAGAATTCTTTTGTGAGCATAATATTCCCAAGTAGCATACATGACACTTGGAAATTAATTAAATAAGACATTTTTTTGTGACATTATTGTGGAATGAGTATTTCAACTATTGAAATTTCTTCATGATCACTTAATCAAGAAGTCATTTCCAAATTCCAACTATCAAAAGTTGTCAATTTAATCCAAATTATGACAATTTGGATTATCTTATCCCTTCCCTAGTGCTTAACAACCCCCCAAAAAATGTCCATCAATTTGTTCAAATTACTGACATGGAGGAGCCCACAATTCATTTTTTTGCCTTGTTCTTAGGTGTAAAGATGTGCCTCCTCATCTCTTTGATTGTACATTTGTTTGCCTAGCTTAGGCAAGTTTTGGAAAAGTATTAAACAAAGTGCTCCTTGCAACAACTCTTCCTTTTATTTGATTTCTGATATTTGTATTGGAGTCTAATTAAATTTAGATCTACACTGAGAAATTTTGCATTAGAATTGTAGCATCTTTAGATTCGCATTGAGAAATTTCGCATTAGAGTTAAAGCACTTTCTAATAAAAAATGAATGAATACTAGCTACTTAGTATTGATATCCTCAAGATTGTTAAATACTCATAAACACCCCTTTCCACTAATGTACATAATTAAGAAAATGTGTGAAGTTCTCCATATACTAACATTATTAATGGTATAAGAAATAAATAACTTGTATTAATATCGTATTATATATCTAATCTCGGATGGAGACAAAGATTGACAATTTTTTGGTTTTGGAATATGATGGAATAAAGCAAAATGACTCTTTAAACTGTCTGCGCTTCTTTCATTTGTGAAGTAGCAGTTAGT